>JAULKK010002034.1:0-20499 GCA_032355705.1 Rubia peregrina
CTGTCATTTTCAAATGAATACTCCAATGTGGATTGCTGACCAACCTTCTCAAATCTCCATCTTTTCTGGTTAAAGACTATTGGTCTCGAATGGGATTTGATCCTATTAAATTCTGGCATACTTTTCTTCCTGAAATGAATTTGAACCAATACTAGAACTAGTATGTTCTTAAACTCTGTGCAATAAAGTGACGTTGCATACAAAATTGATCAGAGGGAGTAGTTTTAACCAGAATAATTGGTGAAGAAGAAGTGATGATGGTGTCGGTGGGTCTGGTTTCCTGGGGTTGCAAAAAGATGCCACATTTATGCTTATCGCCGCCATTGATTTCTTAATGTTTCGTTACTTGCTGGGAGGCCAAAAGTTCTTCTACAGGGACCCACCTTGTTAAATTAAATCTTGACATTTTTCAGGCACGAACTCTATCATCATCTGGTCTTAGTTTGCAGAATGTGAAATTAGGAAAAGAAGATTCTATCTTTTTTATGAACTACATTTGTTTCAGTTTGGTGTTTTACTGCTGCTACTGATTGCTAAGGTTTTGCAGAAGTCAAATAACTATAAATGTGGATTGCTGTCATTTTCAAATGAATACTCCAATGTGGATTGCTGACCAACCTTCTCAAATCTCCATCTTTTCTGGTTAAAGACGACTCCCTCCGTCCCACTATTAACTTCCTATTTGTTTTTTCACGGACTTCAATGAGCATGGTTGACCGTAAATATTTCTAGTTGTATATAATAATATGGCATAAAAATTAATAATTAGAAAATAGATGTTCAGACAAATTTAACGATATGTCACATGATATATTTATTGTTTATATATTAATTTTATATTTAGGGTCAAAGTTTGTAAAGTTTGGCTCTGAAAAAGCAAATAGGAAGTTTAAAGTGGTACAGAGGGAGTATATATTATAAACTTTGCTCATGAATACATCGAATTATATATTACCAACAAATTATATTTCGAGCTAGCATCTCTAACCATGCTAAATATTTTTCAGAATATACAATTCCAACCATACTAAAAAGGAATTTACACGCTAAACTTGTTTCATAATGTACCATATTACGTGTGATTACGAAAGATATTACAATAATACAATATGTTCTTTCCAAAACTATTGAGTCTCTTCAATGATCAAAACATCGAAGCCATTTTCAATGAACGGCGGGAAGAATAACCTCGTTGCGGTCATCATTATGAACCCAACCGTCACCGGAGCAGACACGAACCACGGCAACTCATAACTCCACCGTCCGTTCAACCATTTCTTCATTATGAACTCCAAGATGACACAGATCATATTCACCACGAAAAACGACGTGATATCCCAGCTAGGTTTTATGCGGATCGCATAGTAGAATATAAGCTCGTGCATCAGGCCGGAAACCAGAAAGGATGCGAAACCAGCCGGCCCTGGAGCTAGGTCATTACCTAGGATCGCGGCCGATGCTGCCCTCACCGGTTTGTACACCGTCTCCCTCATCAGACTTGCCGCTGGGAGGTTCCACCGCTTCCCCCAGAATTCTCTTAGGGAAGTCGATAAATATGGCTTGTCCGAAGGCGGCTCCAGCTCAAGGCTCACTAGGGCACGGACCGGATAGTTCGAGAAAGCGACGAGACAATCTACCATCAGGTAAATGTAGGCACAATAGCCTGCTAATAAAAGCACATGGTTCAAACTCTCTTTGAACATTATGAAGATTCCTAACAGCAAAGCAGATGCCAGAAGTTTAGCCCCCATATCATCCAAAACGGGTTTTTCTTCGGTGGGATGATTGCTTTTTCTGCTCTTGGAGGGCTTTGTTGGTACTGGCAGAGCCGCAGATGCCATGAAAGTTTTGAGCGAGGTACACAATGAAAGCGGGCCCCACCCGAATGAAAAAAGGACTAGCTTGAAGTTGGCTAGCCATGTGAGGAAGAAGGTTGAAATGCAGGTGAATAAAACAGATGGGAAATGCAGAGGAAATGTGGTGAAGAGGTAGATTGCGGGGAGGAGAGAAATCAGCCTCGGGAAACCTATACGGATTCTCGTAGAAATGAAATAGCAGTATGATAGGTCTAATGGAATCGTCGAAAATATCGAAACGTGTTTCATGATTCCATCATCCATTGCATTGCAATTGGATTTCTTTAAAAAAAAAGAAGTATTATGAAATTTGGCTTAGATTTTGTTGAAATCAGTTATATATACTGTTTATTAATCGATACACATAGTTATTATTTATACCTAAATTCTTTGCGTCATCTTTTTTGTCACATTCTTTGTCGTATTTTGGATGTTTTCCACGTTCCTTTTAATCAGTTATGGGAGATTCTCAATTTTATACACGTATGTCTTGTTAGGCGTTTTGAGGGTTCTTACGTGTTTGTACAAATCATCTGAAGAGTATAGAACACTAATTCATCTTCAAAAATGATAATTGTGTGATTGAAGTACCACGGTTTAGCCTGTTGTAATGACCTACGCAACATGTACGAACAACCTACCGGAATATTAAATTGTAAAAGCAGTTATAAAAATTGAAATTTTGACCAACTTAGATCTGATTGAAGCTCAGTAGCTGAGCATGGGAATGTTTGAAAACTAGTTCTCCGTCATTTAGAACAAAATGTAATCATGCATGAATTTTTATGTACAGTAGAAATTTATACTCCTTTCGTCCCATTTTAAACTACAATTTAACCACTTATTTAGTCTAAATATTTTAACGTTGATCACAAAATTCAACTGATGTATAGTTATTGAAATTTCGGTTTTACCTAAATGATTTACAAGTCATTACCATGTTCCAACATAATCTAATTAACCAAGTGAGAAACAAAATTGTAAAGCAAGAACACATAGACTTGGTTACGCAGTTCGGTGTAAAATCACCTACATTGTTGGGCTTGACCCATTTAAGAATAAATCCACTAATCGGAACAATATGGTACAATAGACACAACTTATGCTTATCTTTTCTAATTACAACATGTGGATTTTCCAAGCTCCCCTTGCTATCAATCTGCCTCGATCAGACTCCCTCTGACCTCGATACACGTCGACGTTGGATCTCCTCCTCACGAGGAATTAAGACTTTTGATTCTGAACTTAGATCAATAGAGTATTGATCATGTTGGAACATAAACTGAACTCTTGGCTATTCGTACACTAAAACCTGCGCACAGATTTTCTTCTGTTAAATTCGTGAATAGCACAGTCACAATGTTCTCAATACTTATATCTTCGAGTGCACCTTCTTAAGTATCTTAGGCGCATAGAATTCTATCTCTATAGAATATTCTGATAACACTCAAAATTGCTTAGAGATAGGAATTCCTTAATCTAATCTCTTGAAGTAAGGAATTAAAATATTTCATTCACATCTTCTCCATAACCGAATCTACCATATCAATTTTATTCCATAAATCTAATCCAATATCATAAATATAGAAATTGATATATTTTACAATAAACAAATCAATCGGACAAAATATATCTTCTCGGATTACCTTTTCTCGCAAGCAATTCCATATTTGATGTTACAACACAACATTCCATAATTTCCACAAAATGCCAACACAACAACTCCAGACTCTATAATCTCCCCCTTTGACATTTTGTGGACCCATCAACACTTTTGGATTTTTATTCTGTTGATCATATTAGAACAGCTTCACACGAATATCAGAATTTGATCAGTTTTGAAATTAGCTGCCCTTCAAATTTACATCTTCTTTCAAGTTTCACAACTCTCATGTTGGAACATCCAAAATAGTACTGAAGAGATAAACCTTTCATGTTGTAACATCAGAAAATCAGAAATCTGAGATAATTCAAAATAATCATAGCTTCCAGCTAGGTCCAAAAATAAGATCCAGAATACCAAAAAAATCCAAGAAATCCAAAATACTCCTCCTTGGGGCCATCAAACATGTTAGAGTTTCAAAATTCCAAAAAAAAACATAAAAATATCCATTATGCAACTGGACTAGCAGCATCATCCTGAGCTTCATCATCAGCACTCAACTTCTTCAAGTCTTCATCAAGAGTTGCTAACTGCAACTTCAAAGCTGCAATCTTTGCTTAAACTGCCACTTTCTTGGCCTCTCTGTCATTCTTGCCTGCAGCACTTGAACTCCCAGCTTCAGATTCCTTCCAGGGCAGATCATTTATCTTCCTTGTACAGAAGGTTCTGGAATTTGCCTTGATATTTGCAGTTTCAATTATCATATCATCCTCCTTCACCTTCACTTTACCTTCTCTTACCAATACTATAATCACACAAGGATGTGGCAGAGAGTTCATATTCTTAGATGAAACAGCTTGAAACACAATAGTCTCCCGTATTTTCCTCCCAAGATTCACAGGAATTTTCTTTCGAACACAATACAGTAATTTAGTCATTTCCCTAGTCAATGCAGAGGTATTTGTAGATGGAATCCAGCAGTTAATGGCTATATGAGATCAGCAGAAATACTTACTGGTAAGACTATACATCATTGCATTCTCTTGCTCAAGCCACTTTACCTCTAGTCATCCAGTCGGTTCTGAAAGAATTTGATCATTTGACAACTCCAGGTCTTCAGAATAGGGTCTCTCAAAATTGGGAGTGATCAATCAAAGCATCCCGTTAATTTTCTGGGCAAAAAAATTGATAACCTTGCCTCTGACGTAAGTCCAGCCATACCACTCAGGTTTTCTTCTCTCACATTTATGTAAAATTCCTTAATCAATTATCTGTTGTATTTATTAAACCGTGTAGCTGCAGTAGTATAACCCAGATGTTCCAAAAATGCTATAAATCCATTTCCTTGTATGATTCCAGGTCAATTGATCTTTCTGCTAAGATGTTCCATCTACTGATAGTGTCTCAGCTGTCCTAACAATCTTCATTTAAAGTCTCTTCTGTTGAAGGAGTTTTCCTCAAATTCTGTCTTTTTTCTCTTTTCACTTTATTCTTTTATTCTGGCTGAACTGGACCTTCAGCAACTACTTCAGTAGCCTTTCTCTTTGATCTTCTCAACTGAGACTGAACACACTCATCTAACACCTCATCACTGGTATATGTCAGATCTTCAAAGCTTTCCCTTGATGTTGGAACATCAATTCCAGATGCACTTGCTTTCACATCAACCACTTCAACATCTACAGTATCTAGTTAACATGATGTTAGAACATCATCAAGGCCATGTTCAACTTCCACAACAACATACTGTTCTGATGTTTCCACCTCAACCGTGTCTGGCTCTTCACCCATTCCATCAACTTCCCATATCTCTATATTAGGAAATTCAGCATCCATCTTCTCAGGCTTCTCATTTTCCTGATTCTCAAATACAGGTTCAACACTATCCAAAAACTGCTCATCTTCAGTTGCTGTTGGAACATAGCTTGTTCCAACACCAAGATCATAATCTTCTTCAACAATCTTAATGTCATCATTCACTCCCGCTACATCATCAACCTGTGTTGGAACATAAGTCTCACCACTGGCTTCCAACTCTTCATTGTCCGAATCAATCTCAATCACAACAAGGGGTGTTTCCCTCAGACTTTTTCAAATTCTCAACAACAGCATGGTCATAAGCTTGAATGGCTTTAAAGCTCATAGAGCTCAGTACATACACATCTTCAAAGCAGTTCTTAAATTTCCCAAGCCTCAATCTTCTAGGTCCAAATGCATAAGTATAAACACACATAACACACTTTTCCCGACATACCCTTATATCCTCTTAAGTCTACCTTCTTATTATGCTTCAAGTAGTACTTCATGCAATCATCTAAGAACTTGAAAGTCTGACCATTAAAAGTGAAGGATTTTTCATGAAATACCGTTACTTTTACGGGCACAGATGGGTCTAGTACCGGCTCAACTGGTGGTGATCTGACAACTTCAACCCCTAGTTCAAGAACACCATCCCAGGGTTCTAGCATATTACTCTCTGACAAGTTCCACATGCGTTCAGGTTCTCCAAAAATATCTTTGAATGCGCCGAATTTATCCATATCAGAAATTTGAGAAGTAATGCTGCAACTTGGATTGTTATTTCAAACTTCCTTCTACCTCTCTGTTGTAGGGTTTTTTGAGCTAGAAACAACCTCGAACCGTAATGACTAGAATATCATGATAGAGAGATCGTGAGAAGGAGGAAAGTTTCTAGGAAGATGGAAAGTTAAATTTTGAAATTTAACTTTCTTATCTCTAAAGATTGAGCTTACTTTTTATCTTTCCAAGGTAATAATTACGTTTTCATCTTTTCTACCGCCACACTCCAACTGCCAACTTAAATTCCCCATATTCCAACATGCAACACTCCCTTCATATTTTTGTACTTTTATTCTTTCATTTTTTGAATCTATACAAAAAAACAAACGCTAACTAAGAAGCTTTGGAAACAAAATGTACCTCATACATGACACACACCTAAGTGTTGTCTTAGTAGCTCAAAAGTTGCAGAATCCAGTGGTTTTGTAAAAATATCAGCCAATTGCACTGATGTTGGAACATAGACTACCACCACTTCATTTCTTTCAACAAGATCTCGAATAAAGTGATGTCGTCTATAAATATTCTTAATTCGAGAATGTTCTACAGGATTCTTTGAGATATCAATTGCACTTTTATTATCACATAAAATCTTTAGAGGGACTTGATGAATTCCATAATCTTTCAACATTTGTTTCATCCATAATAGTTGTGCACAAAAACTTCTAGCAGCAAGTTATTCAACTTCAACTGATGACAAGGAAATTGAATTTTGTTTCTTACTATTCCAAGAAACCAAATTTGTGCCAATAAAGAAGCGTCATCCCGTAGTGCTTTTGCGATCATCTGCATTACATGCCCAATCTGAATCACTATAACCCAAGAGCAGTGAGTCTTGAGTTTTTGAATACCAAATGCCATACTCCAAAGTCCCACTTACATAACGAATAATTCTTTTGACCGATGTCAGATGTGATTCCTTTGATTGGCTTAAAATTCTGCACATACTCCAACACTAAAACATATGTCTGGACGACTCGCTATGAGGTACAATAAACTCCCAATCATTCTTCTGTACAATTTTTTATCAACTTCTACACCTTTCTCATATTTTCCCAAATTTTCAGCAGCTCCCATTGGAGTTCGGATTGGTCGAGATTTCTTAGAGTGAATCTTTTTACCAAATTCATGGCATATTTACTCTGATTGATGAACAACCCACTCTTTACTTGCTTTACTTGAAGTCCTAGAAAATAAGTGAGTTCACCCACCATACTCATGACGAATTCATCTTGCATTAAGGCAACGAAGTCTCGTACCATAGACTATGAAGTAGATCCAAAAACAACATCATCAACATAAATTTGAGCGATTAACAATTTAGATGATCGATCTAGCACAAATAAACTGTGATCTACTCCCCTTCGATGATAACCTTTCTCAATAAGAAAGTTTGTCAGTCGTTCATACCAGGCTCGGGGTACTTATTTCAAACCATATAATGCCTTTTTAAGTTTATACATGTGATGATGATAATGACGATCTTCAAATCCTTTGGGTTCTCAACATAAACTTCTTCATTAACCACGCCGCTTAGGAATGAACTTTAAACATCTATCTGATATAAAGTGAATTCCAGAGTCTAGGAAATATCAAGTAAAATCTGAATAGATTCTAACCTGGAAATAGGAGAAAAAGTTTCATTGGAGTCCACTCCTTCCACTTGATTATATATATCCTTGAGCTACCAGCCTTGCTTTATTTCGAGTTATCTAGCCATCAGCATCCAATTTATTATAAAAAAATCCACTTGGTTCCATTGATATTTACATAGTTTGGATGAGGAGTGAGGTACCAAACATCATTTCATTCAAACTGGCCTAGTTCCTCTTGCATGACCTCAATCCAATACTCATCATGTAGGGCTTCATTATAATTATTAGGTTCAACTAATGAGATAAAGCACTATAATCCAGCAAGTTCCATGTAGTTTTTCCGTGGTAAAACACGCGTTCTCTTGGAGATAGGTTTAGATACCTCTTGTGTTTGAACATGAGGTGAAAGGCTGGAGACTGGTGTTCCAACATGATCAGTGAAAACCTCTTCTGAGTTGTTAGGACTTTTGGAAACTTCTAATGTTCCAACATCAACTTGATGATCAGCTGAATTGTTTTGTGTTAGAACATGCACTAAATGTGGTTCATCTTCTCCTTCTCTCGATACTGGTTTCTCATCAGAATCGTCGACAATGACATTAATTGATTCCATAAGTGTTTTTGTACAAAGATTGGAAACCCTGTAAGCTTGGTTGTTCACAGAGTATCCCAAAAAAATGCCATCGTCACTTCGACTGTCAAATTTTTCCAACTGTTCTCTGTCCCTGAGAATATAACATTTTCTCCCGAAGACATGAAAATACGAGACATTTGGCTTTCTGCCTTTCCAGATTTCATAGGATGTCTTACTTGTGAACGAACAAAGATAAACCCTATTGATTGTATAACACGCCGTGTTACTGCCTCTGTCCACCATTTTTGTGAATGCCTTTTTCTGCCAACATTACTCGAGCCATTTCCTGTAGAGTCCCATTTTTCCTTTCAATAATACCATTTTGCTGAGGGGTGATTGGTGCAAAAAACTCATGTTGTATTCCAAGTTCATCACAAAAATGGCTAAACTGGGAATTCTCAAATTCTCTCCCATGATCACTTCGAACCCTGACAATTTTTCCTACAGGAATTCCTTTTTCTGTTTGCAGTTTGATCACCAGACTTCTAAACACTTCCATTGTGTAAGATTTTTCTTTGAGAAATGCTACCCACTTGTATCTAGAAAATTCATCAACACATACAAAGATGCATTTCTTGCCAGTCATACTAGGTGTATTGACCGGTCCCATCAAATCCATGTGTAATCATTCAAGATTTCTTGAAGTTGTAATGTACTGAACATGAGAATGAGGTGATTGAATTTGTTTACTTTGTTGGCATGGTCCGCAAATAAATCCTTCTTATGAGTGAGAGAAAGCATACCTCGAACTGCTCTAGAATTTGCAATCTTCACTAATGTCTTATGCCTCAAAAATTTGTGTCCTATCCTTTGTGCCACATTTTTCTTTCATCTTCTTTAGAGTTTAGACACATGATTTCTTGTTCCAACAGATAACAGTTGTCTGAAGACCGAATTCCTGAGAGTACTTTGTCCTTACCATGTTTGATAATTCACTTGTCTTTATGAAACTCCATAGTCATATTGTCATCACACAATAGACTAATGCTCAGAAGATTTGCCTTTTAATCTTCAACAAGTAGAACACTTGTAAAGGTTGGAAATCCCTCAATATTTAGTTATCCTTTGCTAACGACACAACTTTTCTTTCCATATCCAAATGTAACAAATCCACCGTCATAAGGCTTGACCTTAGTGAGAAACTCATGTGTTCCAGTCATGTGTCGAGACCATCCACTATCAAATTACCTGAATCTCTAGAGTGTGCAATGAGAGATGTGTGAGAAACAAGGCAGACTGTTGTTCGCTTAGGAATCCAGACCTTTCTGACTAATTTTGATTGTAGCTCATCATCCATGTTGGAACATATAGTCAATTGACGTCCGTTCATAATATCTCTGAGTAGTCTAAAACACTGCTCCTGTATATGTCCTCGATACGAATAGTAATCGCATAACACCAGTCTCCTTTGCTGAGTCCTCATTACTTTCTTCTTTATATCTCGTATTTCTGTCTTGAAATTTACAGCATCAATATACGTTTTGTCATGTCTGATTCCCTTTCTGTCTCCCAAGTTTTTCCCCGTGGTTAGAATGCATCCAACTTTTCATTGCTAGTGTTCAGTTTTATAATTGCAGCTTCAGCCTCTCAGCCTTTTGAATAGCCAATTGCATACCTTGTTTCAGTTCATCCACTTCATCTTCAAGCTTATTAACAAGATCCATCAATTCTATCTTTCTATTTGCAAGCTGATTTTTCTCCGCTTTCGGGATTTTATTTATTTCAACTACCTTTAGCCACATTCTATACATTTTTTTCATAAGAAGTATAGATGTCTTCATCGATTACCTCCTGACCTTCATTATCACTTAATGTATCACCACCTTCATTCTCTATGTTGGAACATGCAGCAATATCAGTTGTCATCATCTTGGAACATGCCCCTGTTTCACACATCTTAGCTCTGAATGCAACATAATTACTATTGAGTTCCTCTTCTTCCTTTTTTTCTTCATCATCACTCTAAGAAGTAACATATGACTGACCTTGCATTTTTCGAGTATTATCACATTCTGCCTAGATGTGTCCATATACTTCACATTTGCTGAATTGAATTCTTCCAGGCTGCTTTGCTTCACCTCCATGATTCATTTGGAACTGTTGATTTGATCGTTCAGGTAGTGGTCATCTATTGGTTCCAAATTCTTGCGTATGAGGTCGATTTCCACTTCCACCAGTTTTCTCTTAAGATATTCTATTTACTACCTTTTTAGCATCCCTGAGAGATTTTTTGTGATAAGTTCTAGTTCTTCAATCCCATCATCACTATAATCATCATGGTCATTCTTGGAAGAGGAAATTTTGAAAGCCAACTCCTTTTGTGCTTTCTTTGAGGGTGGCTCAAGTATCATCTCATAAGTTTGCAATGATCTCATCAATTCATCCTGTGTCATGGTGGATACATCTCTTGCTTCTTCACTGGCAGCAACTTTCATTGAGAATCTTTGAGGCAGTGATCTTAAGGTCTTTTCACTAGTTTTGCCTCTTTATTTGTTTTCCCGAGTTGGTATGCCATATTTGCTATGTCTCTTAGCTTCCCATTGAATATTTAAATGGTATCATCTTCCTCCACCTTTAGTTCCTCAAATTTTGTGGCCAACATTTGAAGCTTAGATTCTCGTACTCGACTCATTCCTTCATGAACTGTTTGTAGAATGTCCCAAGCCTGCTTTGCCTGATATCTTGTTGAGATAAGTTTAAACTGACTTTCATCTACTTCTGTTAAGATAGTGTTCAAGGCTTTTGAATTTTCCATTGAAGCTTTAAGTTCATCCGGACTCCAGGTTGACTTGTTTTTAAGTTTCTGCTTTGGAGTGCTTGATTCTCCTTCCTTCTCTTTTGAACTGGTTACAGAATCATAAGTTGGATTGTTCCATTCAGTTTCTACAAAATGCCATGGCAGTTCATCCAGTGAGTTTATAAACACTCTCATGCGAGCCTTCCAATAATTGTAGTTTGTCCCTTCCAATAGTAGTGGTTGAGATATTGAAGATCATTCCTTAGTCGCTGTGGTAAAACTGGGTCACACTTTCCTTAACATAACCATGGTAAGAATAAGTGACCTTGCTCTGATACCAATTGAAAATTTTGTTTTACCTAAATGATTTACCAGTCATTACCAAGTTCCAACATTATCTAATTAACCAAGTGTGAAACGAAATTGTAAAGCAAGAATACACAGACTTGGTTATGCAGTTCAATGTAAAATCACCTACATCTGAGGGTCTGACCAAGTTCAGAATGAATTCACTAATCAGAACAAGATATTACAATAGACACAACTTCTACTTATCTTTTCTAATTACAACATGTGGATTTTGCAAGCTTCCCTTTTCTACCAATTTGCCTTGATCAGACTCCCTCTGACCTCGATACATGTCGGCACTGGACCATCTCCTCCCCGGGAAATTAAGGCTTCCGATTCTGAACTTGTATCAATAAAGTATTGGTCAAGTTAGAACATAAAACTAAACTCTCGGCTATTCGTAAACTAAAATCTGCACGGAGATTTTCTTCTGTTAAACTCATGAATAGCACAGTCACAATGTCCTCAACATTTATATCTCCGACTGCACCTTCTTTAGTATCCTAGGCGCATAGAATTCTATCTCCATAGAATATTCTGATAACACTCAAAATCCCTTAGAGATAGGAATTCCTTAATCTAATCCCTTGAAATAAGGAATTAGAATATTTCATCCACATCTTCTCCATAACCAAATATGCCATATCAATTTTATTCCATAAATCTAATTCAATCTCATAAATATAGAAATTGATATATTTTACAATCAACAAATCAATAAGACGAAATATACTCTTGGATTAACTTTTCTCGCAAGCAATTCCATAGTTGATCTTACAACACAACCTTCCATAATTTTCACAAATTGCCAACACAACAACTCCGGACTTTACAGTTGTAAATACTATTTTGTGATACCTTGTTAGATTCATCACAACATGTGTTTTTAAAATATCAAATTTTTACAAGTTTTAATTATTCTAAACGAGAGATATTAAAATCAAACATTTTCTAAATCAACTATTGAAAGTCAAAGTGTGCACTTTGAAATGGAACAGATAGTACTATGCCTAATCACGCGTATCTCGAAGAAAAAATTATTTAGCTTGAAAAGGATCCGATACAAAAGTGATGATAGGATAAACTTGCAAATGGAAACTGGTGGGTATTGCGTATTGAATCCTATATACACATTGAAATGAGATCAGTCCACCATAAAAGTACAAATTACTTATTGAAATATTAATTCTTTCTTTCTATTTTGAGCCATTTCATATGATTATTGACTGAATATCTATTAGTTATGGACTCCAAATGTAATATTTAAAATTGAAAGAGTTGACATGATTATAAAATTTTAGAACAAAAGGATTTCTCTAAATTATTTTGGCTACAGCGGTTAGAATGTTTTTTTTTAAAAAAATAGAATAGAAACAAGATAAGGAAATTAATTTCTCTCTTATTATGATTGTAATATTGTATTTTGTGTATAATTTTGATCCTTTATACTTAGTCTCTCTCACACACGTACATATAATACACACACATATCAATACACAAAGTCCCAAATGTTGTGGGTTTTACATTTTATAATGGTATAAGACAATTTTCTCTAAACCCTATTCTTTTCTTCCGAAATTTATCAAACCCTAACCCTAAGATTTTGGCAGCTGATCCTTCCTTTTCTTTAGTCGCTTGAAGCTCCTCGCCGCTGACCAGACACCGCCACACTGTTTCCATGTCGTTGATTCGTTTCTTCAATTTCTTTCTTCGGTCTTCATTAGCTTCTTCAATCATGGCATCTTTTCAGTTTCACACCCTTGTCCATATGATTTTCTTCAAGTTGTATGGATCTTGTTACATAATCTAGTGTGAGCAAGTTGCATCTTTCCTGGTCTCTCGTGATTTTCTCGGTTTTGTTGATGGCTCAAATCCTAGTCCTCCTGATTCGTCATCAACCTCTTAGACGACAACTGGTGACTCTGGTTAACGTCAATGTTGCTCCCTTCTCTGATGTTCTAACTTAATACAAGACAGATCAACATATCAAGAGATTGTTGTACTCTTCTCTCAATGTCACATCCATGCCAATTGTGGTTGGCTCCTAGACATCTAGTCAGGTTTGAAAAGTGTTGGCTGATGTTTATCAAAACCGTTCCTGAACTCGTAAGCTTCATATTTTGGATAGTATAATGTACTCGCATAAGGATGATCTTTCAGTGCAAAAATATTATGCTCGCTACAAAGTCACTAGTGAAGAGTGTTAGATTAAAGGCAGCAATGAAATGTGGTTTCTAAGGAACCGCCTTTAATTAGAACCGGAATCAAGTTCCAAAGTTGGAGCTCCCTCCCAAGTCACGTCTTTCATTTTAAAGGCAATTTTTAATCGATCAAAGGCGCTTCCACCTTTTATGAAAATCGACTATTGTAGAACCACCTTTGATTGGCTGCCTTTGTTGGGTATTTTGACTCAATATATAAATACAAATTAGGATTTTAGTTGGTTTCCATACTTATTTTATTTTATAGCCTCACCCCTCTTTTGGTTTTCCTCCCTCCAGCCTTACCCCTCCTTACGTTTTCCTCCCCACCCTTGTGCCGCCCACCAACATCGGCCTCCACCATCACACTCATATCGCCCTACACCATCGGCCTTCACCATCACCCTCACGTCGGCCTATGACATAACCCTCACATCAGCCTCCACCATCGCCAACACCGCGCTCGCACTGCCGCGCTTGCCTCCACTGCTCACGCCTCTCACCTCCACCGCATCGCTGCCTAAAAAGGTTTTCATCGTGTCGCTGCCTGGGATCTTCCGTATCGCTACCTGGAGAAGGGTTCCATCGCGTCACCGCTTGAGAAAAGATATGCATGAAGAAACGTCTCCGTGTTACTGCTTAGAGAAGAGCTCCGTCGCATCGCCACTAGAGTAGGGATCCACTGTGTGTCCGCCTGGAGAAGGCTGCCGCATTGCCGTCTAGAGATGGCTATTTTTTACCGGAGCCAGAGAAGTCACCCAAAACGTGACTTCTCGGGTCCGGTATAACCATCATCAATAGGCTTGTTCTCCACTAGTGAGTTACTCGGGATGATTTGAATGTTATTGGCCAGTCCCAGCCTGATGATTAAAAGATTATGTGCTGATTTGAATGTTATTGGCCAGTCCCAGCCCGATGATCAAAAGATTATGTGCTTCCTTCAAGATTGAATTCTACATGCACTAAGTTTGCAATTGCTCAGATGAACATTGATTCTCTTCCATATTTTCTTGATATGGTAGCGGAAGCTCACTCACATGAGTTCTCTTTGAAAACACGTACTACACATCAGGCAAGTTTTGGCTTTTCCTGGTTGTCTTTTCGTCCTCCGACCAGTCTGCAATAATAAAATAGAAATAGGATAAGGAAAGTAATTAATTTTATGCTAATATTGTAATATTGTATGCCTTGTATAATTGTGATCTTTGTACTAACATGTATATCAATACACACAATCTCAATCATTGTGGGTTTTACATTCAATCACGTATGATGTTAGACAAGTTTCTCCAAACCCTATTTTTCTTCCTCTTCCAAAATAGTGTTAAAACCCTAAGTCTTATATTTTTTGCCACAGACCTCTTCATTTTCATAGCATGCATCGGCCGTTCAGAGCCACCCGTCGTGCGTCATCCGCTGCCCGCTCGACGCACGTCTCCTTCTGTCGATCAGCTAGTTTATCTCTATTTTATCTTCTTAAGCTTCTTCATGGCATCTTTTCAGTTTTATTAGTTTGGTTATTATGATTTTCATCAAGTTGGATGGATGATACGATATCGAAAATATTATTTATTATAATTTTCTTAGTTTAGAATTTTTAGAAAGATAACACTATACTCTTTTTCCCACAGGATTTTTTTAATGAGGTAGTGTGATCATTTTATTTTATTTCTATTATTATTATTGAAGTCCATAAACTCGGTCATGCTGGCTTAGAAGAGTTTTGGTTATATTCTAATTTGGGGTTTAGAATAATCAGTTTTGATTTGATTAGAATTATAAGATATATTCATTCAAGAATTCATCCAATATTTGGATTTATTTACTTGGATGAATATGGTCATCATTTAGATTTAAATTTGGTATTTTAGTTAGATATAATTTTAGTTTGTTAAAGTTGTCATAAGTCTTTTCAGTTTCTAATTGAAATTACCAAATCCTGCTCTGTGTCTATTTCTGAGTGGCTGAATTATACCCTATAAATAGGGGAGGCCATCCATGAAATTTTATACCTTTTTATCAATCATATATTCAGAATTCTGAGATCATTCTCTGTGCTTGTGAGCTATTTTCATTGTTGCTTAATCCTGTGGATTAATTAAGTATCAATAAACTTGTGAACTAATCATGCTGGATAGTTAGTGAGCAATTCGAAATTGAGATCATCCTGAGGGCTAGGTTCTTGAATTTCGTGCGATCTAGTGAGCTTTTGCAGATCCCTTCACTCGATCAAAGATTTTATTTCCATAATTCAGAGTATTTGCAAGGAGATTCATATCAGTTGGGATCATAGCAAAGCAAAAGTTTTTGCGACCATCATATCAATCGACATCCATTGGTAGCGTAGAGCGATAATAGTTGGTACCTTCATATTTTTATTTTTGAAAAAAAGAAAGAAACAGAGAGTAGAAATCCGCCAACAGACAAATTGCTGCCACCGCTCAAATTCAGCTTCCACTACCAGTGTCCCAGCTCCTACATCAGACCACAGGTGCCATTCGTCGCTCAGCTCATCTCTGATCGAACCGTTCTTCTCGCAATCCATTGCAGCTCCAATAGATCACCGTAGTTTCTCTGATTGCCTTCAGCGAGCTCATATTTTGTTTAAGGTTTCATCATCTCCAGCCGCAACATTCTTTTATCTCAAGCAACACAGCAGAGAAGAGTTCCAGTCATTGTCCATTATCTCCGGCGTGCGTGTTCTAATCTGAGTCCAGCAACACAAGCCATCTTCACGAGAAAGACATTCGGTGCGCGTCTAAAATGCGCTAATTCTTTCTTTCTAACTCATGCCACGTGCACATCACTTTGAATGTGCATCTGACACACAAGTGTGGTAAGGTTCCACTCTTCATCTCATGAGCAGCCCAATTTATCGTGATATTTTAAATTTATCATGATTTGATCTCAGTATCTCGTCAGCCGTCCATTATCTCGTGAGTTCCAGGAGTTTTTTCCACATCAACATTCCAGTCACTGCCTAGACAGAGTCCAGTCACTGTTTATTAGCAAGACTTCGCAGGGAATGTTTATCTAATTTTTTAAAAGATCGTTCACGTTTCGAGGACAAAAAATTTTGACCATGGAGGAAATGATACGATATCAAAAATATCATTTATTATATTTTTCTTAGTTTAATATTTTTATAAGGATAACACCATACTATTTTCCCACTAGATTTTTTAATGACGTAGTATGATCATTTTAGCTTATTTTTACTATTATTAATGAAGTCCATATACTCGATCATGTTGGGTTAGAAGAGTTTAGTTTATATTCTAATTTAGGGTTTAAAATATTCAGTTTTGCTTTGATAAGAATTATATTTGGTAAGTTTAGATAAGTTAGATTCATTCAAGAATTCATCCAATATTTGGATTGATTTGCTTGGATGAATATGGTCGTCATTTAGATTTAAATTAGGTATTATAGTTAGATATGGTTTTAGCTTCTTAAAACTATCATAAGTCTTTTTAAGTTTCTGACGGGAATTACCAAATTCCGCTCTATTTTTATTTCTAAATGGCCAAATTATACCTTGATTATACCTTTTCATTCTTTGTGCTTGCGACCTATTTTCATTGTTGCTTAATCCTACGGGTTAATTAAGTATCAATAACCTTGTGAACTAATCATGCGGGCTAGTTAGTGAGCAAGTCAAAATTGAGAGCATCCCGAGGGCTAGGTTCTTGAATTTTGTGCAATCTAGTGAGCATTTGCAGATCCATTTATTCGGTAAAAAAATTTAATTTCACAATCTAGAGTATTCACAAGCAAATTCATATCAATGGATCTAATTGCATGATCTGGCATAAGCAAGTTATGTCTCTTCTGGTGTCTCATGATTGCTCGACATTGTTGATGGTTAGAATTCATGTCCTTCTATTTCTATATCAGAATCTTCATCCTTCTCCATGACGACAACCCGTGAATCCGCTACTACCCATGTTGCTCCCTCAATTTCAGTTCTTACTTGGTGTAAGACCAGATAAGGAGATCAAGAGCATTCTGTACTCCTCTCAATATCACATCCATGTCGGTTGGGGTTGGCTTTCATACATCTGTTCAGGTTCGGAAATTGTTGGTTGGAACTTATTAAAATCGCTCCCACACTCGCAAAGCTCATATTTTGGATAGTATGATGTCTTTGCACTAGGATGATCACTCTGTGCATGAATATTATGCTCGCTAAAAATTTGTACAGTATGATTTAAACAGTATGGGTCAATTCTTGCTTGATGATCAAATGATTTTTCTCTTCATTCGGGGTTTCAATTTTCAATAGTGGAGAAAGGACCTATTAAAGGTCGTTTTATTGGACCAGAGAAGACATTTTTTAAGTGCCTTCTCTGGTCCTACCTTTGATCGAATCGATCAAAGGAGATTCCAAAAATCACCTTCCATCAAGTTTGAAATAGGTTCCAAAATCGGAACCTATTTTTGGTGTCCGAAAAAAAGGGTTGCTAGAACCCAAATCGATTTCAGGCAGCAAAATCTAAAACACAACGGTGGAAGAACGTCGACAACAATTGCCAACAACAACAGAGGAATGTGAAACAACTACAATAAAAAACCTAAAAACAACAGCCAACCAAAAATTTTGGAACCTAACAAAGCAACAAAAACAAAGACGGTGGAAACTTTAAAACACAACGGCGACAAGGGATTCAATGGCGGAGGAGATGCGGCGATGGAAAACGCTACATCAGTGGAGAAGACACAGTGGCGGCAAGCGCTTCACCGGCGGAGGAGATGCACTAGCGGAACTCGATCTCAGTGGCGAAAGGTGTGAGGAGAAATAATGACGGATGAGAAAAATGTAGGGATGGCAAAGGAAAGAGGCAAGTGAGGGAAGCGGAAAGCGGGGCTAGGGTGGAAGAAACAGAGGGATGGCAGAGAAAATGGGGGGCAGGCGAGGGTGGGGGAGCGGTTTTATTGACGCGTTGGCGCAGGTGGGGACCTTATTGAACAGTGGGCGGGGGATTGATTGAAAGGCGGCCGGCGAAGGGGGTGATTGAAGGATGGCGGAATGGATTATAGGAGCGCAGGGGTTCGGAAGAAGGAGAGGCGGGAGAAGTTAGTCACATTTTCATATTGAAAATGTTTAAAGGGTGAAACCCTAAAATTGTCTTTTTATAGTGGGTCAAAAAATCACTCTAAATGGACCCCCAAAGTAGTTCCGAGTTTGGAACCTCAATCAAAGGTGGTTCTACAATAGAACTGCCTTTAATTGATGTACACCACTTTTGAACCGTCTTTGATTGGTCCCGAAAGTAGTTCTGGTTTTGGAACCTCGTCCGGACCTCAATCAAAGGCGGTTCCTCAAGAACAACCTTTGATTACTGCCTTTAATCAAGGTTTTTCCATTAGTGTTTACTTTCACTGAGTTTGCAACTTAGATGAAAATTGATTGTCCTCCAGATTAGCTCGATGTGGTTGCGAAAGCTCAGTCGCATGAGTTTTCCTTGAAATAACGTATTACACATCATACGGCTCTGTTGTTCCCCCTAATGCACACACCCCTTATTTGGATAAATCATCTCTAGTACGAGAGTTTATAAGGTTCTTATCCCTTTTCCATTAACCTCAATATTACACAATGTGCGATTACATCATATGATATGGGATAAACCCATTTACATAGAGACACTAGCTAAATACTAAAATTCTAATCTAAATCCTCATGTAGTGGCTAAAAGAGAGATACAATACACAAAGACACTAATCGATATTTCAAAATTAAATGAAGGCCAATGTGGCAATGAGAAGGGCGACCAATGATAAGTGGTTCTCATAGTGCAACCACAATAATATCGACCCGAAACTACCATTAGAACCAATCATAGAGTAGTATCAAATGAAACACAAGCAAAAATATTTCATCCACACTTATGATCAAATATCCCTAATCATTGTGAATTTTCTATTTTATCAATGAAAAGTGTGAAAAGATAGCATCGGGAGAGAAGGAATCACAGAATGGAAAGAATTTAAATAATTTCACTAAAATAATTCTAGTAGTGACACATATTTTGTGACAGGTCACAATATTTGCTCCACCTTTATGTGTCACTAAATATTTGTGAGATGTGCAGATGTCATTAAATTGAATCCATGTCACTAAATTTAATGACACTTCTAATTTAAACCGTATCTTAAAGCATCATAAAAAAATATAAAGATACTTCAACGCGTCGCAATATTTTAGTGACACACTGAATATGGCACTTCACAAGGCGACACAATATGTTTTTTTGGTAGTGTTAGTGACGCATTGTGACATACCCCTATTCAGATTGTCTCTAAAATATTGTGACACATTGAAGTATCATTATATTTTTTGTGAGGCTTTAAGATGCAGTTTAATTTAGAAGTGTCATTAAATTTTGTGATATGGATTCAGTTTAGTGACATGTGTACATCTCATAAATATTTAGTTACACCTAAGTTGAAGCAAATATCGTAACATTTCCTTACCTATCATAAATATGCTTCACTACCAGTTTACGAGAATGAATTTGGCAATGTTTGGGTTCTTCAATAGTATTTCATGTTCACCTGGCCCCAAAGACCAGGAAATAATTTAAGGGTCTCCTTGTTGAACAAAATTAGGAAATTGATATATACTATAGATTGAGAACTTCCTTGACATTTTAAAGTAATTTAGGTTACTCAAGCTATACAAGCATTCCCCCAATACGAGTTCTCGGAGCATAAGTATCTGCAATTATTTCATAACACCATCAAGAAAATGAAGCTATTATATACTCCCTCCGTACCACTATTAAGTTTTGAATTGTTTTTTCACGGTTTTCAATGAGCATGTTTGATCGTAAATATTTCTAGATGTATATAATAATGTTGCATAAAAAATTAATATTTAGAAAATAAACGTTAAGACAAATCTAACGATATGTCACATGATATATTTATTGTTTATATATT
>JAULKK010002035.1:0-10555 GCA_032355705.1 Rubia peregrina
GGGGGGGGGGGGGGGGGGGCGGGGGGGGGGCCGGGGGGGGGCTGAGATGAACAGTATAGCCTACCGTCACCGGGCGAGCGGGTGCGGCCCAGATCCGCCACTGTTCTTGACCACAGTCCATATTTTCGCTTGTTTTTGAATTTTTAGTAGGATTTGATCAATTTTACTTGTTTCCGATCTTTGTTCTCTTTGCCCAATTCTTTCATATGAAAACCAAATAATGTAAATTTTTACTACTAATTTAATTGACTGGGAGAAACCAGTGTTGTAAAATTTTCCTTTAGTACTACAAACTTCGGTTTTTCTTTGTTCGAAAAATTAAAAATTTAAACAGTTTATTATAGGGATGTTTGAGCCTACATCCCTTTATACAGATTAAACTGAATAAATAGTATATATTCAGGTGATCTTTATAACATGTTATGGAATGATTTCATTTACACAAATGCACTACCTTAAACTACAATTCTAATTAATGGCACAAGTGATTTCCACTTCAATGTCGATCTGAAACTACAAAACAAAATTCATCAATTTGGATAGTGTCCCACCCCAACATGATCACAAGCACCGGATTAAACGTACATAAATTAGTCTATCTACACTTTCGATCAACACTGAAGCAATAAAAAATGAAGAAAATAAAGTTCCCAAATAAAGATTCGGTCAAACTCCATTTAACCAGTTCTAGACCATTTCACTAAACTAGGAAATCGAACCCAATCATTTTAATTTCCAAAAATATTTCTCTACTGGTTCCCTGGTGTACATGAGTTATTTATTGTGTGTGGAATTATTTATATGTTGAGATTCATGTTCAATGTATATAAAGTATAGGAATCTCATCGTAATAAATAAAAATAAAATATCAAATCATCCTATTAATCATACTAATTATAAAAATAATCCCGTCTAATGATTCATGCATCGGTCTAAAATAAAACTTTGTGGTAAAATTTGTATATTAGTAATATTATCATCATATTAAATATTATTAAACAATTATTACTTGTAAATATTATTTTTTGTATGTTATTATTAATTAATGTAATTAAACTTGTTGTTGTAGTATTAATAATTATGATACAAAAGTATAATATACGGAACAGAGAAAGTTAAAATCAAAATTCAAATAGAGTTAATTTTGCTCACCATAAGATATGAATGCTCTCAATCGATTTCTTTTTCTTTTTCTAAGTTCAACTGATCAGTTATTATTTATCTATTGTAATGGTAATTCTTACTTCCCTGTCCTCACTTGTTTGGATCTTAATCACCTGAAGAATCCCCTCTCACTGCAAAATCTTGCTTAATTAGAGATGAAGCATAAGATATATATTAATCCGGATTAATATCTTAATCCGGATTATTTGGCACAATTGGGCAAATGGAATATCTCTAGGTCGACAAAGGACAAGAAACCATCACATGGTTTTTCAAAATTTGCTTACAAGATTTTATTAAGTTTTGCTAAATCCAATTCAGCTGTTTAGGATCTTCATGTTTTCTTGGTTTATTAAACTTGGCATTAGGTTGGATTTGGTACAAAAGGAGTTCAACACATGACAAGGCACATGATCAGGGACCAAATAATGCAAGTCAAAGCGATAAATGTAATGTGTCTGATTAATTATTCGAATATCACAAGTGTTTGATGTAAAGTGCTACAATACGTTAATAAGGTTTTTTGTCCATCTTCATCACAATAATGTGATTTCACATCAATTGTGTAAACTTCAGAGTTATTAAGTTGACAATTTGTGAAAATTATGCAAATATGAAATATTGTGTTGTAACATCAATTATGGTATGGTTTACGAGAGAAGGAATGAAATCCTAGAAGAGTTATATTTCGTCCAAAATGATTTTATTGGAGAATATATCAATTTCTATATTTATGAGATTGGATTAGATTTATGGAATTAGATTATATGGGAATTTCAGATATGGATGAAATATTCTTTTTTTTACTTTAATGGATTAGAATAAGGAATTCCTATCTACAAACGATTTGATTGTTATCATAATATTGTGTGGAGATAGAATTCCATTCGCACAAATTACTTGAAACGTGCGATCAAGGCGTATATATTGTGAACATTCTGGCTGATCTACTTACGGATTTAAGAGGAAAAAACACCTGCATTCAGATTTTATACATCGATAGTAGCTGAGAGCTTTTACTTGTGTTCCAACATGATCAATACACTATTGATCTAAGTTTAGAATCAGAAGCCTTAATTCCCCGGGAGGAAGAGATCCAGCATCGACGAGTATCGAGGTCAGAGACAGTCTGACTATGACGGATCGGTAGCAAGGGGAGCTTGCAAAATCCACTAATTGTATTTAGAAAAGATAAGTATAGTTGTATGGTGTGCATTGTGTTATCTTGTTCTAATTAGTGAATTTATTCTGAACTGGGTCTGGCCCCGCAGTGTAGGTGCGTAACCAAGTCTTGTGTTCGTTCTTTACATTTCTTTGCATACTTTGTTAGATAATTTATGTTGGAACATAATCGTCATAATTGCTAAATTTAGGTAAAACCAAATTTCAATAGATATCATAGCGATGTCACTTACTCTTACCTTGGTTGTGTCAAGGAAAGTGTGATCTGGTTTTACCATGGTGACCAAAGAAAGAGTTTCAATATCTCGACCACCACTATTGGAGGGAACAAACTACAACTATCGGAAGGCTCGCACGAGAGTGTTCATAGACTTACTAGATGAACTAGCATTACACTTTGTGGAAACAGAATGGAATCATCCAATTGAAGATGCTAAAACTAGTTCAAAAGAAAAGGAAGGAGAATCAAGCACTAAGAAGCAGAAAATCAAGGACAAATCAACTTGGAGTTCGGATGAACTTAAGATGTCAATAACGAACTCAAAAGCCTTGAATGCTATTTTCACATCAGTAGATGAGAGTCAGGTCAAACTCATTTCTATCTGCTATCATGCAAAAAAGGCTTGGGACATTATGTAAACAGTCCATGAAGGAATAAGGCGAGTACGGTCATCTAAGCTTCAAATGCTGGCCACTAAATTTGAAGAATTAAAGATGAATGAGCTGACAGATATAGTAAACATGGCATACCACCTCGGTAAAACCAATAAGGAGGCAAAATTGGTGAAGAAAACCTTAAGATCGTTGCCTCAAAGATTTTCAATGAAAGTTTCCGTCATTGAAGAAGCAAGAGATGTGTCCACCATGACACTAGATGGACTGATGGGATCCTTGTAGACTTATGAGATGAATCTCGAACCACCCACGAAGGAAACACAAAAATAGTTGGCCTTCAAAGTTTCCTCTTCAAAGATTGAACACGATGATGAGAGTGATGATGTCATTGAAGAACTTGCATAGATCACAAAAAAAAACTTCTCAAGAACGCTAAAGAAAGCAGTGAATAGGAAATCTCAAGAGAAAACTGGTGGAGGTAGAAATAGACCTCGTGCATAAGATTTTGGAAATAGTAGAGGACCACGGTTTGAATGATCAAATCAGCAGTTCCCAAGAATTCAAGGTGGTGAAGCAAAGTAGTCTGGAAGAATTCAATGCAGAGAATGTGAAGGATATGGACACATCCAGGCAGAATGTGCCAATACACTAAAGAAGCAAGGCCAGTCATATGCTACCTCATGGAGTGATGATGATGAAGTGGAAGAAGAAGAGGAAATCGCCAGTAATCATGTGGCATTCGGAGCCAAGATTCCTGACATGATTGAAACTGGGTCATGTTCCAACACGGTGATAACGATGTTACTGTATGTTCCAACATAGAAAAGTGAATTAGGGATTCATCAAGTGATGATGATGGCCAGGATGTGAGTGATGAAGAAATATATATATTGCTTATGAAAACATGTATGAGATGTGGCTGAAAGTTGTTGAGGCTAGTAAAATTCTAAAAGCATGGAAAAGCCAACTTCCAGACAGGAAGTCAGAACTGATGGATCTAGTTGATAAAGAAGAAGTTGAACAACTGAGACAAAATCTGAGGTGGACTACTCAGAGGGCTGAGATAGCTGAAGCTGCAATCCTCAAACTAAACACTGGCAAGGCAAAACTGGACGATATTCTGACTATGGGAAAGAACTTCGGATACATATATGGAATCAACTATGACAAAACTGAGATTAGTACTGTAGACTTCAAGATAGGGGTACAGGACATGAAGAAGAAAGTGATGAGGACTCAACGAAGAAAACATGTATTGTGCAACTACTGCTTGTATCAAGGCCACATACAGGAACAATGCCTTAAACTACTCAAAGACATTATAAATGGACGATAATTATCTACATGTTCCAACATAGATGATGACCAGCGATCAAAATCGGTCACAAAGGTATGGATTCCTAAGCACACAATTGTTTATCTTGTTTCTTACACATCTCTTATTGCACACTCTAGAGACGCGTGGTACTTTTGATAGTGGATGCTTTTGACACATGACTAGAACACAAGAGTTTCTGACAAAGATCAAGCCTTATGAATGTGGATTTGAGGGATTCCCAACCTTCACAAGTGTGTTACTTGTTGAAGATTTGAAGGCAAATCTATTGAGCATTTGCCAATTGTGCGATGACAATATGACGGTGGAGTTTCATAAAGACAAATGCATTGTCAAACATGGTGAGGAAAAAGTACTCTCAGGAATTCGATCTTCAAACAACTGTTATCTGTTGGAACAAGAAGTCAGGTGTCTAAGATCTAAAGAAGATTAAGGAACAATGTGGCACAAGAGGTTAGGACACATCAACTATAAAACGTTGGTGAAGATTGCACTTGCTAAAGTCGTTCGAGGTATGCCTACTCTCATTCGTAAAAAGGGAATTGTTTGTGGCCCATGCCAAAAAGGTAAAAAAAATTGATCACATCTTTCGTCTGTTCAGTATATTACAACTTCAAGAAATCTTGAATTATTACACATGGATTTGATGGGTTCGATTAATACACCTAGTATGACTGGCAAGAATTATATATTTTTATGTGTTGATGATTTCTCCAGTTACACTAGGGTAGCGTTTCTCAAAGAAAAATCTAACACAATGGATGTTTTTAGAAGCCTGGTGGTCAAACTGCAGACAGAAAAGGGAAGTCTTGTAGGGAAAATTGTTAGAGTTCGTAGTAATCATGGGAGAGAATTTGAGAATTCTCTGTTCAGCGACTTTTGTGATGGGCTTGGAATACGGCATGAATTTTCAGCACCAACCACACCTCGGCAAAATGGTATTGTTGAAAGAAAAATAAGACTCTACAGGATATGGCTCGAGTAATGTTGGAAGAAAAAAGTATTCATAAGAAATGATGGGCAGAGACAGTCAACACGGCATGTTATACAATAAAAAATTAAGACCTCTTATCAAACCTGGAAAGGTAGGAGGCCTAATGTTTCATACTTTCATGTTTTTGGTAGTAAGTGTTATATTCTCAAGGATAGAGAACAGTTGGCTAAATTTGGCTGTCACAATGATGAGGAAATCGTTCTGGGATATTCTGTGAACACTCGTGCTTACAGGGTTTACAATCTCCGCACTAAAACACTTATGGAGTCTATTAATGTGATTGTTGATGATTCTGATGAGCAAGTCGATGTTGGAACACCAGAAGGATCCAAAAATCCTGATGACCCAGAAGACAGTGATGTTGAAACATCAATCACCAGCTTTCCACCTCATGTTCCAACATAGGAGGTACCTGAATCCATCTCAAAGAGAGCACGCGCTCTACCACTGGTAAACTATAGGGAACTTGCTGGATTACAGGGTTTTGTCTCCCTTATTGAACCCAAGAACTATAAAGAAGCCCTACTTGATAAATATTGGATTTCCGTCATGCAAGAGGAACTCGGCCTGTTTGAAAGAAATGATGTATGGTATCTCACCCTTCGTCCAAAAGGTGTTAATGTTATTGGCACCAAATGTATCTTCAAGAACAAGTTATATGTTGAGGGCCAAATTACTCGGAATAAAGCAAGATTGGTAGCTCAAGGATATACTCAAGTGTAAGTAGTAGATTTTGATGAAACTTTTGCACTTGTTGCCAGGTTAGAATCTATTCAAATTTTACTTACTATTTCCTGCAATCTAGATTTTACATTGTATCAGATGGACGTAAAAAGTTCCTTCCTTAATTGTGTGGTAAATGAAGAAGTTTATGTTGAGCAGCCCAAAGTATTTGAAGATCCTCACTATCTTCATAACGTGTATAGACTAAAAAAAAGGCATTGTATGGGTTGAAACAAGCACCCAGAGCAAGGTATGAGCAACTAACTAACTTTCTCATTAAGAAAAATTATAATCTAGGGAGAGTAGATCGCACTTTATTTGTGCTGGACAGATCATCAAAAAATTTGATTTCTTAAATTTAGGTTGATGATATTGTTTTTGGCTCTACCTCACAATCTATGGTACATGATTTTGTCACCCTAATACAGGATGAATTCGAGATGAGCATGGTGGGTGAACTCATTTATTTTCTGGAACTCCAAGTGAAGCAAGAAAAGAATGAGGTATTAATCATTTAGAGTAAATAGGCCATGAATTTGGTAAGAAGGTTTGGCTTAAGCAACTCTCGACCTGTTTGAATTCCAATGGGAACCACGGAAAAATTGGGGAAACATGAGAAAGGTGTTGTAATTGATCAAAAGTTGTACATAAATATGATTGGGGGTTAACTGTATCTTACAGCCAGCCGACTAGACATATGTTTCAGTGTTGGGGTATGTGCAAGATTTCAAGCTAATCTGAACTACTCACATCTGACTGCAGTTAAAAGAATTATTTGTTATGTGATTGAGACTTCTGAGTATGGAATCTGGCATTCTAAGAATCATGACTCAATTCTAACTGGCTATAGTGATTCAGATTGGGTTGGTAATGCAGATGATCGCAAAAGCACTGCAAGTTTATGTTTAAATATTGGCACGAATTTGGTTTCTTGATACAGTAAGAAGCAAAATTCTATTTCTTTGTCCTCTGCTGAAGCTAAATAACTTATTGTTGGAAGTTATTATGCACAGTTATTATGGATGAAACAGATATTGAAAGATTATGGGATTCATCAAGGACCTCTGAAAAGTCTATGTGGCAACAAAAGTACTATTGATATTTTGAAGAATCCGGTTCAGCATTCTCGAACTAAGCACATTGATATATGACACTATTTTATTCGAGATCTTGTTGAAAGGAAAAAAGTCGTGGTAGCTCATGTTCCAACATCGGAGCAACTTGCTGATATTTTCACAATACCACTGGATTATACCCCCTTTAAGCTACTCAGACAACACTTAGGTGTATGCCATGTTTAAGGTACTCTTGTTACACGCTTTTATTTAGCTTTATATTTTCTTTTATTTTTGTGTACAGAAAATTGAAAAACACAAAAAAATTACAAAAAGAAAAGAACAAAAAAATGAAAAGATTGATGCATGTTGGAATATGGAAAGTAAATCCTTGGAGAGAGAGAGAGAGAGGAAAGGGATTTCAGACGGTTAGTAGTTGAGAAGTTGCAATAATTATCTTGGAAAGAGAAAAAGGGGTGCGTTTCTTAAGGGGAAAAGGAAAGTAAATTTTCAAAAAAATTACCTTCCCTCTTTACCACAACTACGCTACCTCTCTGCCTTCTGATTCTCTTGGCATTTTCCTGATATTGTGAGATTGTGCATAATCTCTACACACAAAAACCCTACGAGATTCTCAGAGCTCTTGCCTACAAAGTTCTCATTCGTTTACTCTCAAAAATTCTCAACATAGAGAAGTTCAGTGTTTTCAAGAAGATTTTTGGAGAACCTGAGCAGGGGTTAAACCTGCCAAAGATCAGCATGCTTAAGCCTTGGGATAGTGTTCAAGAACCAAGGGTTGAGGTTGTCCGGTCTCTACCAGTACAGCCAGTACAGGATCCTACTCTACCAGTCAAAATCAAAGTATTTCGGAAAAAATATTTTACCTTTAATGGTCAAACCTTCAAGTCTCTGGATGATTGTATCAAGTATTATATGAAGCATAATAAGAAAGTATATCTGAGGGGGTATAAAGCCTTGTCCGGAAAAATAAATGGCTATGATTTAAGCCATCTGCTAAAGGGTATCATAGGGGATATTTGGTATATGAAATACTAGAGCCCTAGGTTAATTGAGCTTGCAGCTTTAGCCTTTCCTCTCTTTTTTCTTCTTTGGCTCAGTTTAAAGAGGCTCAGATGCAGATGCCTTTCTCTTGGATCTTCTTGGCAGAGTTTGCACACATTCATTTAGGATCTCATCACTGGAGTAGACCAGGTTCTCTACAGAATCTCTCTCTGTTGGGACATGGGTTCCAGCACCACTTGCCTCCACATCAATTATCTCAATCTTTTCATTCATGTGTTGGCTTGATGTGGGAACACCATTAAGGCCATGAACAATTCGAGTACCTTGTTCAATAACGCCCGCAAATAGAGTCGTTCACGGTGAACCATCTTTAGCAGGGTCTTGTCCTTCACAAACGAGGGATGTACCACTGACATTTAACATATACTCAATGGTGGTAGGAGCACGAGCTACTACTCGCATAGGTTAAATGCCATTAAGAAGGAGTACCCTCAGTTCAGATTGGCAGAGTTGGTGACTTCTTTCGAGCTTGGCGCGGGCCTCTCTTCATGGTGACCCTAGTAGCTAAACAGGCTAGAAAGAATAACACTGGACCATCACAAGAGAAACGCCTTTACGGTAGTGGGGATTTATTTTGGTAACGCCATAACCACCAAAGCACATGGTCTCCCACTACTACAATCCTCAAGACTGACGCACCAACATGTCCAGTTCACCTTAGATAGTGGTACTTCAGCCATGTCTGCCTTATGGGCTCATGGGCATGGGATTTCCAAACCCCATGATACTACCAGCACTGTCGGTGTTCCATCCAGGCGAGATCTACCCCTCACAACAAGTTTCTTACGGAGATACGTCGGCTAATCCTTGAATCATTCCTCATGCCTACCTTATATGGTCAGCAACTCCTCCTCAACATCATCAGGGACCTGATCCTTATATGAGAGGGTCCTCAAACCTATGATGTGGATCACACCACTTCCTCGTGTTCATCCCACCAGGACTCAAACATACTTACCCCTAAAAGCATGTTCAGAGATCAGATAAACAACTAGATGGCACAAAACTCATCACCATTAACTAGGAGCTTGATCATATAATTTGGAAGGCTGGACAATAGGCTTCCTTGTCGCTCATACCCTCCATATCAGTGAATCCCAAGGATCCCACAAAGAAGCAACCAAGAAACATTCCCACTTATGATGGCTAGACGGACCCTGAGCAGTTCTTGATGACCTGCCATCAGGTTGCAGAATCGCAAATTATTCTTCCAAATATGAAGTGCAAATCAACAGTGTCTTATCTCATAAAAAAAGGCACTGCCTGGTTAAATTCTCTACAAAGAGAGAAATTTTTTGGCTTTCATGCCTTCGGTCGGAGCGTGTTTACTTATTTTTATCGAATGAAGAAGTTCACCAAGACCATGACGGACATGCTTGATCTCCAATAGAACCGTAATGAGTTAACCACAACCTTTTATAGATGTTGCGTTAAAGAAAGTTTAGAGGTTGTATATCAGATGGATGATATAGTTATCTTAGGATACATAAATGGCATAACTGAAACCAAATCATATGAAAATCTTGTGTCTGATCTTTCAACAACCATCCAATAGCTTCAAGGCATCATGAAGAGAAACACAAGGTGAAGGAAGCCACTAAATGGAAGAAAGCAAACGACAACAAGAAAATGAGAGGGGGAATGGACCTTAGGCCTGCAACTAAGTCTCAGATAGAGGGATATACCCCACTATTGCATTCTGAGGGACACATCTTATCTGTCAATTGACACCTTCTTCAGCCTCCGGCATTGATGCCTGGTGACCCGGGAAAGAGACTTCCACTTGGATAAGGGTCATGACACAAATAAGGGCTTTCAACTTAAAGACGAGATTGAAAGGGATTGCTCCAGGATTATGTACTTTCATCACTAGCTCGAAAGAATTGATAGGAGGGCCAGACTCAAGAGCAAAATCCTAGTTGAAGATAGTAGAGCAATGACAGGTCAAAGGAGGCATGACGAGATTACCCGTCCATCAATATTATCAATGAGATAATTTGAACCCATGAAATCACAAATAAAGGCTCGCGTTGGGTAAATGACCTGCTGCAACCTAAGCATAAGCGTTACAAGATGGATGAAAATGAAACCGTCACCTTTCCTAAAACTAACATAATACCTAGCCATGCCCCGCAATCCAATCCCATGGTGATAACTGCTAACATCAAAGATGCCCTGGTGAAAAAGATCTTCATCAATCATGGAAGTGTGGTAGAGGTCATTAGGGGTGTTCAAAAAAACCGAAAAACCGAAAATCGACTGAAACCGAACTGGTATTTAATTCGGTTTACCGGTTAATTGGTTAATCGGTTAATATCGGTTATACCTATCCGGTTAATCAGTTTTTTATCGGTTTTATGATTTGGTAATCGGTCTAACCGAATAACCGGTAAGAGATTTTAT
>JAULKK010002046.1:0-10555 GCA_032355705.1 Rubia peregrina
TGTTCGAGTAATCGATTTTATAGTACTCGCAACGTAGAATCCAAAATTGTCATCTACCGAACCCAATTAATTTCGGGCACTACTCAAAACTAAGCCAGAAAATTGATGAAGTCAACTTTTATTAGACTATAATTTCCAACAGACACAATTGAGACTATGATAAGGGGTCACATGATCAACAATAGTGGGAGATAAAACCATGTGATTTGTGGCTCCAGAGTCAACAATCCATTTGGAATCATGGTGCCTTCTATTACAAGAAAAATCCAAAAAATAAGAATAAGAAGAATCAGCATGGCCCAAAATATTACACCATTGACGAAAACCACACCAAAATTAACTATAACCCAAAAAGAACAAGAAAAGCAGCAAATGAACAATGAGAGGAGTTGCGCGAGTGAAAGACATGCGCCTATGATGACACGTGCAAGTGGGCTTCACACACATTTGATGATGAGTGCAAGTGGGCTTCAAACACCTTTGATGATGAGTGCAATGGGCTTCACACGCCTTTGATGACACGTGCAAGTGAGCTTCAGGCACCGTTGATGCTCATAGTTGTCACGATTCAGCAACTGAAGTAGCCGACAAACCGATCGACTGTTTGTCTCCTTACGTAGCGGCATTAGGAGAAACACTATAACATGGTTGACGGCGGGAAACTGAATGGAGAGATGATATCGCTGCCGTGAAACTAAATGAACTCAGATGTCATCAGAAAATTGAAGCGATAGAAATGAACAAGATTTAAACAAAGAGAAAAGTGCTACCTAATTGACATAAGTGCCAATATAACCCTCAGATAATTTTAAGTGAAAAAAAACCCTACCTAGTTGATGTAAGTGTCAATATAACCCTCAAACCCTATTTTCGTCGGACCATTGCCGGTCCGGCGGTGGTTCGACGGAAATCCGGTAAAAATCCGGCGACATGCGGCGGTCCGGCGGAAATGGGGTCTGAGGGTTATATTGGCACTTACATCAAGTAGGTAGGGTTATTTTTGCACTTAAAATTATCTGAGGGTTATATTGACACTTATGTCAAGTAGGTAGAGTTATAATGGTATATATCCCTTAAAAATTTACCTGATAACCTAAAAATGAGCGGAGAAGAGGAGCGACCGACAACAATGCCGAGCAAGTAAGCCAAGATCTTGAGGAGGTTGCTGGAGAAAAGGTTGAAGGTCTCTAGAGAGAGACCGTGAATTGGCTGGAAATGGGAGAAGCGGTAGGGAGGAGGAGGGGGGTGTTTAGAAATTCGAGCCCAAGATTAGAGAGGATACGAAACCATGTAGCGGGGAGGGGGGGGGGTGTTTAGAAATTAGAGCCCAAGATTAGAGAGGATATGATACCATGTAAAGGTTAATAATTTGCTTACTTTAGTGTATTGATTAATACAGTTTATATACTCCCTCATCCCACTCATAACTTCCTACTTTTCTTTTTGCTTCGTCCCACTAATAACTTCCTATTTCTAATCTATGTACATTTAGCCATAAATATGTGGTATCAACTCTTCCTTTCATTTGATTTACGTGGGCCCATTGTCATCACCCACCAAAAAGATACCACATAGATTTGTCTTAAATTTAGTGTAAAATGCAATTTGGAACTTTAAAGTGGGACAGAGAGAGTAGGTTAGAGGAACTCCAACGGTCCTTCATCATTGCGTTCCACGATCAAAAGTCCAAAATTATCCACTCCAATGGTATGCAAAATAGTGTGAAATTTTGGCGGGCGCTATAAACGGTAAGACTTTTTTTAATTTCCTTTTTGTTTTTACATTTGTTTTCATTTTGGTTTTCATTGTTTTCTAGATTTTTTTAAATTTCCTTCATTTTCCTTATTTTTATATTTTACTTTGTTTTCTAAGATATTTGATTTCAATGAATTGTAATTTTTTATTAGTCTATTTGAAAAAAAATCATATATTTATTATTTTATTATTAAAAGGAATTGATTTTAGAATATTTTTTATTAAAACTTGATGATCCATCACTCAAATTGATTTACGTTTAATTTCATTGACGATATTATTTTAATAAAAATATTTTAAAGATATTATTATTTGTGAAATTATATTGAGAGAAATAAGTCATGCACATAATTAGTGTATGAAATTTCCACTAATATATAAAATAAACTTGAAAATTATGTTGTAATAAAAAGCATTTAAATTATTAAATATTAAGTTAATGAAATATCAAGTTTTTAATTTTTTGTCTCTAAAACATGGTTTGTTTAAATCAATTTTATTAAATTTTATAATTTAAAAAGGTACAATATGAAATACAAATAATTTAAATTTAAATTATAATAAAAACACAATACTTATTAATAATAAAGTTCACACCATGCTTACAATGAACCTGCAATAACATAAAAGAACTACAATACATAAGGTTTAAAATAAAATGTGAAACGATACATACTAAATTAAAAATTACATAAAATATTTCTGCTTCTCAATAATGATCCGGAGACCTGTTCTCGATCCATCAATATCAGAAATAGGTTACTCATTCCGGAAGTTGGTGTAAATCTTTTTGCCTTGTTTTTCTGTTGGACCTATGAATACATTCTAGGATCACTAATGGTGCTCAAATCCCTTTCCATCATTTTATCATCACGAACCAAATCTAAGTGAGTTTGGTGCATGTTATACATGTCTAACTGTTCACGTTTTTGTGCTTGACTTGAATCCATAAGAGTTAGAATGCGGTCTCTTTCTCTTGGGTCGTTGTTCAAATAGGATGAATTTTGTTCGCTCTTAAAGGATGATTTTTCCGTAATGAATCTGGTATTACTGATGAGAATAAATAGAATAAAAAAGGTTAGTACTGGTATAACTCTAGTCTAGTCAACAACTCAATCCATAACAAATAAAATCTAATCATCAACTTGATTTATTATAACACCCCCTCAAGCCAAACGTCAGATGCTCGTCGATGCAGAGCTTGGATCTGAAGAACTCGAACAATGGACGAGAGCCCATATGGTGAAGATGTCTGCAATCTGAAGAGAAATAGAAACATGAGCAACCCGCAGCTTACCAGAAGCAACTAACTTTCAAACAAAATGATAGTCGATATCGATGTGCTTCACCCGCTTGTGAGCAATTGGATTCTGAGCCAAGAAGATTGCACTACTGTTGTCACATAATAGCTACGGAGAACTAGATTAGGGAAGGAAGTGTCGTCAAACAGAGCATGTCTGGTGACATATATCTTTCCAGACGTAGGATCCAAACATCGATATCCCTTGTACTGGGAGTTGTACCCAAGAAAGACACATGGCAAACTGCGAGGAGAAAGTTTGTGAGCTGCATATAGACGAAGATAAGGGTACACACGACAACCAAGAACTCACAACTGATTTATGGTATAAGTGGCTACAACAAAGGTGTAAGGCCAGTGAGAGAGAGAGGTGAATGAGAGTGATATAACATAGACAAACCCATCTCATCAATGTGGCAGTGCTTGCGCTCAACTCGACCATTCTGCTCAGGAGTATATGGGCAAGAAATCTGATGGTGAATGACCTTTGTCTGAAAGTGTGAGTGTAAGTGACCATTTACAAACTCAGTCCCCCCATCACTCCAAAATACCTTAATGGTGGAAGAAAACTGGTTCTCTATAAAGGCCTCAAACTAACGATAAACATCCCAAAAATTAGATTTACGTCGCAGTGGGTAAAACCATGAGAGTCGGGAATGATCATCGATAAAAATAGCATAGTATGAGAAACCAATAGCAGATAAAATAGGAGAGGGTCCCCCATAAGTCACAATGAACTAGATCAAGTACCATAGCAGCACGTTAATCATTTGTATAAAAAGACAAAAGCTTCATTTTGGCCTTTTCACACGCATCACAAAGGGTAAGTTTTGGCATAACTGACGAGACAGATAAATATCCAGAAGCAAGCAAATTGAAAATAATGGAATACAGAATATGACCAAGTCTAGCATGCTAGATTTCAAATGACGCACATGACTTATTTGATTCCACAGTAGACAACAAAGAACATACACCATAGTATAAAACATAATGCCTATTTTCACTATGACCGTGACCCAAAGTTTTCCTAGTGATTTTATGCCGAATAATAAATGACCGGTCATTAAAGCAAACGACACAGTTTAAATTCCAAGTTAATTTGTTAATGGAAAGAATTTTTTAGGGATGTCAGGAAAAATAAGCACATCATAAATAGATAGAGACTTTGAAATCTTAGAATCACCAACATGAGTAATATGGAGGGAAGAACCATTACCAATATAGATGTGGGAAGAACCATCATAAGGTGTCCATGATCAGCAACAGTGGAAGATGATGTCATGTGTTTTGTGGCACCAGAGTCTACAATCCACTTGGTTCCATTATGTCGTCGATGTTGAGAAAAACTTGTATACATCAGAATGTCACACCGCCGAGAACCCAAATAAGCTATATCACAAAAAGCAAATTATAAATAAGCCAAAGGATAAAATTCTGCCAGTAAGACGCCAGGCACGTGGAAAGACGGGCAGATAAGAGCTGGAGGTGTCAGTCACGTGAAACTCACGTGCCAAAAGAAGCTAGGGCATGTGCACGTCACTCGTAAATGCTGGGACACACGAGTGAATCCTGACGTGCATGAATCTCATGCGCAGTAGCTATGTGTTGAATGGGAAAGCTGCAAAATGACATTGGTTGCTGCAGAAAGATGCTGGACCGTAACAAAGATGCCAAACTGCACAAAAAATGCTGAGATATGACTGTCCACTTATCACGCTGCCATCGGGAAATTTTGCTGAATGAGCACCTGCCAGAGACTTGGGGACGATGCCGAGAAGGAGAGTTTCCACCGGGAACATTTGCGTTGACTGAGAGGATGTTGTCGGGTAATGGAAAAGACCGGTCAGAGAAATGTTGAAAAAGCTGGAGGTCGGAGAAGGAGGAAGCTAGAATGGAGTATATTGTCAAAAAATAATTTTGATTGACTTTTTGCTGAAGAAGAAAACCAATGATGCCGAAGAAGAAGACCAATGATGCCAGAAACAGGTAATGATGGCCGGAATTTGAACTGAAAAAGGTGAGGAGGGGAAGGATTCAGTCGCCTAAAAAAATGAAGGAGAGGTGGCGGCCAAAAATAAATTTGGGTTTAGGTTGAATCAACAACTCAATCCATAACAAATGAAATCTAATCATCAACTTGATTTATTCTAACAGCTCTGTTTTATTGCGAATTTTGCATTCTTTCCTCTCATGGACCGTGTTGATGTTGAACCACCAGAAATACCATCTGTATCCATATGGAGAGAGTCTAACCTGGGATGAGATGACGTTGGAGAACTAGAAAAAAATATTCTCATCTGACTGGGAAGGGAAGTTATTGAAATTCGTTAGGCTTGTGAATCATTGTGACGATGATGCATCATCTTGAAATTTCGGAACATCTTTAAGAATATCCCATACATGTTCAAATTTAAATCTTTTAAAATATTTTTCATCTAGTTTCAACATCTCTTTTGCTTGATCCATCTAAGAAATAGTCAATGTTAGTAAGTACTAACGTATAACCAGAAGTATGTAACATAACATAGTAGTATTTATAATTTAAACTTATAATGTCAATTTTGGAGGCACCACTTGGATTCATATTGTTAACTTGAAGAACACATCCAATTAGCTTTCATGCAGCCTTCTCCAAAATAGGAAAATGGGAACTTAAGGATCTCTCAATACGATATTCACCGATCCCAGTTATTCCGTCATTGTAAATTTGTTGCACACGTAAACAAAAGGTATCAATAGACTGATTGTTCCTATGATAGAATCTTGTTATACCTGCAACCACAAATAAGCCAGCATATCTTCTTCAAAGTTGTAATTTGTGCCTTTTGAAGATGGAGTGGGTTTGGAAGACATGTTGGAATTGGGAGAAATGTTTATAGTATCAGACTCAAAATTGAGAAAATAGGTCGTGGTGAAAATCCCTTACAATGGAGTATGCTATAAATAAGGGGGTTTTGGAAAACAATCAAATGGGTTCTTGAAAAGTTAACATGACATTCCAATATTTGGGAAACATCCAAATGCATGTGTACATTACTCACATGTTGAATGGTCAAATAATGTAAAAATGAATTAGAATTACGTTATTCGTGTACAACACCATTACATGGGATGCTTTAACCCCTATAATTTTTGAAAAGTTGATGTAGGTGACTTGTCAAATCAAGTAAAAGTGAGATGAAATTGAATTATTATGTACACCACCATCACACCATGACAAGTGATTTCGGAGCACCAATAATTTCAGAAAAGTTTACCACGTTGAATGGTCAAATCATGTAAAACCAAATCAGAATTGCATTATTCGGGTACAACACCATCAAATGAGATGCTCTAACCACAATAATTTTTGAAAAGTTTATGTAGGTGAGCTGTCAAATCAAGTAAAAGTGGAACGAAATTGCATTATTCGGGTACATCACCATCACATGCTATATCGAAGCACCACTAATTTTAGAAAAATTTACCACGTTGAATGGTCAAATCAAGTAAAAATGAATCAGAATTGCATTATTCGTGTACAACACCATTACATGAGATGCTCTAACCCCAATAATTTTTGAAAAATTAATGTAGCTGACTTGTCAAGTCAAGTAAAAGTGGGACGAAATTGCATTATTCATGTACACCACCATCACATGCGATGTTGGAGCACCAATAATTTCATAAAAGTATACCACATTGAGTGGTCAAATCATGTAAAAATGGATTAAAATTTCATTATTCGTGTACACCACTATCACATGGGATGCTTCAACCACTTGGTTTTACTTGACTTATAAGTCAAGTAAAAGTGAGACGAAATTGCATTATTCATGTACACCACCATCACATGCGATGTTGGAACACCAATAATTTCAGAAAAGTATACCACATTGAGTGGTCAAATCATGTAAAAATGGATCAAAATTGCATTATTCGTGTACAATACTATCACATGAGATGCTTCAACCTCTATAATTTCTGAAAAGTTAATGTAGGTGAGTTGTCAAATCAAGTAAAAGCGGGGTAAAATCGCATTATTCATGTACATTACCATCACATGCAATGTCGAAACCCCAATAATTTTAGAAAAGTGTACTAGATTGAGAGATTAATTTAAAAAAAGTGTACCACAAAAATTCCTATAAATAATACAGTAGTGATTGCATATGCCTCCACCTCTCCATCCATATTCTGAAACACTCATATTACCTTATTATATTTCCATATATCTAATATTCTGGCAATATGAACTTCAACTTTGGAGGTTCTTCAAACCAAATGTCTTTCTCAAATTAACCTATGATAACAAGATGGAATCTCTTTCCAATTTTGATGATTATGATTTTGAGGAAGCAATGTTACAGGATATGCCTTATACCAACACTAATGATTCAACGGAGAATCTCCTCCAACAAGAAAATTGATCAAGGCACCGTAACTCAATCCCGGGTCACAAAAGGATAAACCGTTACCACGCAGTGGCAAATCAAGTTTTGGTCGATGATTATTTCTCAAATACCCCCCTCTTTAAGGAGCTAACTTTTCGACATCATTGTTGAATGAGATCCAGTTTATTCAAGTGTATTGCTGATGCGGTGGGAACGCATGACAACTATTTTGAACAATAAAGAGATGCAGCAAATATGAAAGGTCCATCAACATTGCAGAAGATAACATCAACATTTCATATGCTAGCAAATGGTACCCATCTGATTCACAAGATGATTATCTCAAAATTGGAGAGTTTACTACTATTGAGTCTTTCAAGAGATTTTGTCGGGCTATCGTTGAAATTCATTCAGAAGTATATCTACGACCACCAAATGCCAATGATGTTGTTAGACTACTCTATATTGGTGAGAAGCGAGGTTTTCCCCGTATGTTAGGAGGTTTGGATTGCATGCACATGAAGTGGAAAAATTGTCCAAAAGCTTGGTCTGGACAGTTTTCTATATGTTGTCGATTTCTAAAAATTATTCTTGAACCAGTTGCTGATTATGATCTTTGGATCTGGCATGCATATTTCAGCCTTCTGGAGATAAAAAATAACATTAATGTGTTGGATTCTTCACATTTATTTTCAAATCTTGCACAAGGCCTATCTCTGTAGCTCAGTACTCCCTCCGTCCCGGCAGAATTGACATATTTACTATTTGCACAGTCTTCAATGATCATATTTGACCATCAATAACTCTATCTACATATACAAATTCCGTATAAGAACTTGATATTTAGAAAGTATATGTTAAGATGAATTCAACAATATATCATATGATATATTTATTATATGCATATTAATTTATATTTATGGTCAAAGTTTGCCAAATTTGACTTTGACAAACAAAAATATGCCAATTCTGCTGGGACGGAGGGAGTATGTTGTTAGAGGTCAACAATACACTCGGGGTTATTATCTAGCCGATGGTATATATCCCAAGTGGTCGACTCTTGTGCAAACCATTCAGAAACCTCCGACCACAAAGCATAAACACTTTACAAAGACGTAGGAAGTTGCATGAAAGATGTTGAGTGAGCATTTGGTATTTTGTGCAACAGCGTTTTCAAATTCTTGCAGGGCCATGCCGATTTTGAAAAAAGAAAGTGTTGCATAATATAATGACGGCATGCATTATAATGCATAATATGATCATAAAGGATGAAAATGATCTTTCTATTCCAATCACAAGGCTATCTACCACAACCTCGTCGAGTGCTACATTGCCTCCAGATGTTGGTGTTGAACTAATCACGGTTGAAAATATTAGATTTCAAGAATTTCTCGTGCGCCATAGAGAAATTAGAGACTCAGATGCTCATTATTCCATTCGCAATGCACTGATAGATCACTTGTGGGAGACATCGAGAAACAATGAAGAGTGATATTTGGAACAATTGTTGTTTGTAATTTTATTTTCTTAAAATGTTGTGTTGTTTTATTTTTCCCTTTTTAATGATGTATTCACATTTCTTTTAGAAGTTGTATTTTATATCTTGGTTGTACTAGTATCATTAATTATTAAGTGTAATATTGAGTGTTTTATCAATGAAAATATATTATTTTAAATTAATTTTTATGGATTAGTAAATTAAAATTTTGAGCTAAAATATAATTGAGATACGTGTACAGTGTAATAAAATATTAGAAGAGTTAAAAAAATTAATTTTATAAAGAATAATAAAGGAATATTCTTTTTAGAGGAAAATGTAGAGTAAACCATTGGAGTAAATACACTGTAGCAACAGTAAAAAACTACCATAGCAACTAAAAGATAGATGAAACCATTGGAGTCACTCTTACAAAAATGAGATTGAAATATCCTATCAGATCTCAATCAGCGAACTTCTCTATCTTAATAATCCCAATAGCAAAAGAGAGCTAAATTATTGGGAAAGATAGGACCACGAAGAAAATAACTCTCTTGAGAAGTGGCACGGTCCCACCCAACCTCAAATTGGGCAATTTCTCTTTATTTTTTTCCTGAAAGATCTCCAAATTTCTGATCAGGATTCCTTTCAATTGATTGGATTCCTCGCGGGTCAATTTTTTATGGGTGTTATATGAGAATTTTCACAAAATTATCAAAGTTTGTAATTCGAATTTATATAATTTAAAGGAGTATTGTGGATTTCGAGATTGAATGCAAAACTGTGATGATGCGCTAATGGATTGTCGATTTGGGGATTAAAGGTACTTATTTTTCTTATGTAATATATTTGATTTAGATGTGTATTTGTGCACTAGTTTTTTTGTTTGGGTAATTGAAATTGGATGATGATTTGCAATAATCCAAACGAATTTTGAATTTCGGATGTGTTTCGTCCAAAAATTGCTATGATTCTATATTCGTCGAGGTGATTTTTTCAAAATTGGCAATGAAAGATGATTGATAATCGTAAGATTTAAAGTTGGATTGGATTGGTATTTTTCAACGTTATATTTTGATTTTCCGATGATTCCGCAACATGCGATTTTGTGACACCAAATGGTTCTACCAAGCGGACTGATTGCTATGGTTGCCGGTTATCGAAATCTGGCAATAATGCCATGGAGTTAAATCGAAAAAGGGAGGAATTCTGCAACAATGGATATGGCGTGTGTACATATTTTTTACCCTTATACTCTACCCATGCAACCTCAGTAAGCTTAAGATTCAACCTCCATGTACTGTACATTTCCAATAATCCCAGACTTTAAGTGACTCAAATCAAACCCATTTATCAACCGGACAAGTATTTGTACGGCCTCAAGTTTACAACCTTCCGATTTGTCACATTCCATTCCATGCAATGCATAGAAGATTCAAAGAACATACCATTGAATGTGAAGGAATCATCAACAAGCATCTCGGTTTTCTTTTCTTCTTCATTCCCTTTCTTTGAAGATAGAGTCTCCAAGTTCGGTTTTTGCTAGGGGTGTCAAATGGGTGGACGTGTCAAATACGGGTTGGGTAAAATGGGTAATTAAAAAATATGGGTATGACCTATTTTATGATGGGTAAAATATGGGTCGGG
>JAULKK010002056.1:0-10555 GCA_032355705.1 Rubia peregrina
CTATCCAAACCCCTTGTGATAGAAGCCCAACTAAACCTAGCAATCAACAACACAAAAAGCTACTAATAAATGTGCTAAATGCATTGGTTAACACATGCTTCTAGGTGCGGATCAATTCCCCCACACTTAAACCTTTACTCGTCCTTGAGTAATAAAGAACAAGCAAAGATCTGAGAAAAATATAGCATGCAAAGAGTTCCCAAGACATTCAACATTTATTCCTAGACTACCCTAGTTCCCCCAAAGATATAAGAATCTCTCAACTCTCACTCCCAAAAGAAGCTAAGATAACCTATCAACCAACATACCAACTAAAAGATAAGGTATACAAGATATATGTAGAACTAGCTTACTCCACCAAAGAAGCTTCCAAAGACAAATCAAGAGAAGCATATAATAGTTTCAATTTCTTTTTTTTTCTCATTTTGCCTAGGAGCCATCTTGGGTTTTCATCCTAACTTCATGCATTTCCCCCATTTTTTCAAGACCACCCTCACCTTTTCCACACCAACTGGCCTCTCATTTTTGCATAGGTTTTTCAACCTATCTGGGCCCTCTCATTTTTGGTTAAGTCACCCTTTTGGGGTTTTTTACATAGCCGGGTATATAATTTTTTTCTTCAATTTTTCAATTTTTTAAAAGTTCTCTTATAAGAGCTACTAGCTACATAGAAAAGACTAAGAATCATAAGTGTTATCTACCCCCCCCCCAAACTTAAAGCTTGCATTGTCCTTAATACATAATACACAATCTAGAACATATGCCAAGTGAAGGAAATATGAGAGCACTTACAAAAAATGAACACTACAATCTACCCTTAGGTTCACAACCATGGAATTTAACGAGCAAACTACCATCACCACAATATACTACCCATAACCTTTATCAAGCAAGTTCATTCACAACCACTATCATACACTACAAATCGAAAAATAATTCGATCACATTGGAGAGTTACCTCTTACGTTTCGAATTGTGTGTTTCAAGGGTTTAGAGGGTAAATGAGTTTGGGTGGTATTTTGTAGGTGGTAGGGAAGAGATGGTGATTTGGATGTAGGGGTGTGTGTGAGCTTCACAGGTCGTGCACGTCTACATGACCCATGAATTTGGAGTTTGGTTCTTCTCCTTTTCCACCATTTTTAGCTTCACGAACCATGTACGTCTACATGGTCCATGAGTTGGACTTCTCCTAACCCCGTTGCTCACTTTCCTCCAAAAATCATATACTTCCTACAAAACAAACATGCACGCCAGGGAATAGTGTTCCAAAACAAAAAATTAAAAACATGAAAACACCCCAAAAATAATAAATATATACAACACGATGCAATGAGATATCTTTCCTCCCCCACACTTACAACACACATATTCCTCAAATAAAAAACATGATATGAAAAGAAAGGAAGGTAAACAAAATGATAGGCAGTAATAACTTCACAATGCATTGTCCTCACCTAAATATCCTCAATTCTACCCCAACATGCTATTCGAATCAAGCCACTATAAATCTACACTAAAAAGGTATCAATCAACATCCACACAAACAAACAACTAGTGTGCGGCCTAGGTTGTGTATTGGTGGTGGTCTAGGTGGTTGATTGTGGTGGTGTTTAATGGGTTTGGGGTAAGAATGGAAGGAAAATGTGGTGATGATTTTTTTTTTCAAAGAAAAACTAACTAATATAATTTTTAAAGCTCAGGTTGCCTCACGAGAATCTTCACATATTTAAGGTCATCGGCACTACCCTAATGTTATCCATATGGTGCAAGTTTGTGCCCCATCACCATAGGCAACCAAAAATGAATAGGCGGGGATAAGAATCTTCCAAAAGGAAGATGTAGTAGAGGAGGAATCAACCCTAAAGGAAATAAGTGGTTTGGAATCTTAGCATGTTCAATGGGCTTCTCTAAGGTTTTCTCTAAGGGTACCGAAAATGTGAGAGTTTGTTCTATAGGTGGAGGGTGGGTGAAGATAGGTAAAATTATGAAATAAGTATAACAACCCCTTCCTAAACTTCTTCACTCCCAACAAAACACTCCTCGTCCCATTTGGATTCATCTACCAAAATTTCAAGTTGAACAAGGAATGGTTCATTTATGGAATATGGGGTTTCTAGTTGGCTCACCATTGCCATCAAATCACTCACTTGACCTTTAACTCTCTCAATATTTGAGGAGAGTTGAGTTCCCAAATCTCTAATGTCGCTAAGTATTTGTGATTGGAGTAAGTCATGACTCTTGGTCACATTAGCATTAGCTTGCAAAATATTTCCATAATTCGATTTGGGAACCAATCATAGGGATTGGTTTTGGGACATTGTATAAGTTGGTGAAGGTCAACTATCTAACCCAAAGTGTTGGTTTCCCCATGGGTTAGCACTCAGCCCCGAATTGGGATAATCATGGTATAGGTACCAAACACGATCACATTGGCCTTGGGAACCAACAATTCCTACCTATCTCTCATATTCGCTCAACCAAGATCAAGACTTCGTAGGATGGTTGTAATGACATATCCTACAAAATATCACTCGTTGAGCCCCTCTTCTCCTCAATTATTTTCTTTTTTTGATACAAATTTTGGAATCGTAATGCAAGAATTCTCGTTGGAAACACCAAGAACTCAATCAATACCCATTCCAGAAAATAACAAACACACCAAAAAGGACACAAATAACAACACTACAAGAAAAAATAAACACTAACTACTCTACCAACTAGTCATGCAAATAAGCAATCAAATATTTAAACTAGCATCCCTGGAGGCGGCTCTAAAATTTGATCCGCACTCCGCGGGGTTGTTAACAAATCAACTTTTCACTAGAGAATATACTAACTCGCGGAGTGATTCACAAAGATAGAACTTGTATGTTGCTCCTGTACTCACTACAAACTACCAAAGGGTAGCTTGTGGAAAGTCTGGGGTCGTCCACAGAGATGCTAGGAATTTAAAAGTTAACTACGCAAAAATCACATTTGGGTCTTCAATCCGTTTGCGTGTTAGGAATAGTCAATGTTGCAAACATGGTTTTGGGTTTTTTTCCTATAAACTACTAGACATGCAAAGCAAGAGATTAAACTATTTTAAGTTAAGACTTGGGGACATTTGCGTAACATGATCGGTAGAGTATTTTGATCCTAGATTCTATCTAATGAAAGATATATATATATATAGAGTATTTTGATCATAGTTTATATATATATATAGATATATATATATATATATATATATATATATATATATATATATGTGTGTGTGTGTGTGTGTGTGTGTGTGTATAATATATCTCAATGTTTATGTTGCATAGTGTGGTCGATAGTCAACACGTCCCTTTGTCTGTCACACAAAGGTGTCAACATCTTATTCTATTGACACCACCTCCGTAAAAAGTAAATTTAATGGATGAAAAAACCTAATATTTACCAAAACGGGAAGGAGTCATTGTTAAAAAAATAAACAAAAAAGAAGAGGGGGCTAATGTTAGTAGACTGTAGGGAGTACGATAATATTGTTACTCATATATTTATTCAAATATGCGGTCAAATTTTTACTGAGAATTGTGTCTAAAAATTAAAGATGCAATTTGAAGTAGGATGAAGGGAGTACTTAGTTTATAAGAAAAGCATGTATAAACCCTACCAAACACACCCTCTAATTCGTGTGTTTATGTTTTAAGAGGCATCGTATGTTTTCACCCCATGTTTCACTGAAGGATATAGGGACCAAATCAGAATCTGAACACTCTTTTATTTTCTTACTTGAAAATTACTTACACAATCTTATAATTGATCTTTAATCACACTTTTAATTTTTCCCCACAAAAAAAAACCCAATAACTAGCTGTTTATATTCCCCGTGTTTATGTTTTAAGAGCCACTGAATATTGTCATATCTAATTGGTAGTACTAACACTCTTTTATATATAAACTATACTTACGTGTATAAGTCTATTAACCTCTTTTTTTATATCATAATACACCCTCTAAATCTTTATGAGTGACAATAACATATAGATTCAAATAATGTTTACAAAACATAAAACTAGAAGGACCCTTAGTAAAAATATCAGCAGTATGTAATTGTGTAGGGACATGTCTAACACAAAAACCTCCATGTGCAAGAATGTCACAAATAAAATGGTAGTCTGCATCAATATGCTTGCTATGATCATAATGAATAGGATTGTCAGCAAAATATGTGGCAGAAACATTATTACAACAGAGAGTAATGGGATGACAAAGAATATACAGCAATTAAAAAAAGCTGACGCAATCAAATTGTTTCAGCCACGATGTATGCAACGGCCTTATATTCAACTTTAGTGAGGATTTGGATACAGTAGGTTTCTTTTTATATCGCCAAGAAATTATTTTTTCTAAGAAAATGACATCGTTAGTGGTAGAGCAATGACTGTTAGGACAACCAGACAAATATGCATTCAAATAAGCCAACACCTACGCAGGGGAGCTCGTTAAGTGGAGAAAAGATTAAACTCCAAGTTAACCGACAAATACCTGAAAATTCTCTTCACAACATAAAGCTTAGTAGTACGAAGAGCATGCATAAACTAGGAAATTTTTTGTCGATGTTGGGATCCCCATTTAATTGGGCGATATTGTGGAGTTTTCCACATTTGCATGTGAGGGAGCGTGTTGAAATTCCCATATCGTTTTCTTAAAGACTAAGACTAACATTTAAGGTCTTGGGTTACTCCCCTTAGTACCGATTGATTTTAGCATGGAATCCTAAGATACCTTGAATTTCAACATGGTATTAGAGCCCAAGTTGGGTTATTGTGTCAATGTTGGGATCCTCATTTAATTAAACCTGATATTGGATCGTGGAGTGTCCCACATTTGCACATGGAGGGCCGTGTCAAAATTTCCACCTCGGGTTTTTAAAGACTAAATGACTAACATATAAGGTCTGAATAACTCCACTTAGTACCAATTGGTTTTAAGATGGAACCCCCAAGATACCTTGAATTTCAACATGGTATCAGAGCCCAGGTTGTGTTATTGGACCAATGTTGGGATCCCCATTTAATTGTGCCCGATATTGGGTCGTGGAGTGCCCCACCTTTGCACATGAAGGGCCGTATCGAAATTCCCTCTTAGGTTTTTTAAAGACTAAATGACTAGCATATAAGGTCTGGGTAATTCCACTTAGTACCAATTGGTTTTAAAATGGAATCCCAAAATACTTTGAAATTTATCATCGCCTAATTGGTAACCTTGACACTCTTTCTATATGAATTATATTTACAAGGAAAAGTTTGTCCTCACCTATTGCCCAAATAACCTGTAACATTTTTCGTGAAAAAATAAACCGAAAAGCTATACAAATAAATATTATTTAGATTGAACCTGCTATTTGGAACACAGTCACATTCACTCTATTCACGGATTAAAATACTGAAAACTATACACATGAGTATCATTTAGATTGAATTTGCTGTCCAAAATACAGTCAATTCACTCTATTCATGGATCAAAATGCCATCATTTTAATCCGTGAACAAAAGGAATAGATGAAAGAGTACCCTCAACAAAATTTATAGATTCATTCTCATGAAACTTTTGAAACTTTCTCAACCCCAAAACCCTAGCGAAACTTCTTACATCTCTCTTGTTTAGGAGGCTGCACATTCAAGAAAATTCTAGCCTCACCCCCTAACAACTTCGCCAACGCTCACCGACCCTCTTCCCTCCCCACCCACATCATCACCCCCACATCCTCTAGCCACCACCAAAGACCATTGATCCCATCTCAACCATAAAATTCCATCACCAATCCAAGAAATTTTTCCTTTCAAATGACTCTCCCGGTGGTCGTGTGTCACCACAACAGTTACGTGGTGATCGCGTTGGGGGAGGTATAAACAACAGCTTTATTTTAAAGCAAATCTATAGTGGCGGTGTGTGATGTCATTAGTTTTACAAACGTGAATGGCAGAGATAACAATGTTGTGACCCCTTCGATGGTCGTGGTGGAGTTTCGTTGGGTTTTTTTTTGTTTAAAGATATGATCGTCTCAGTCAAGTAAGGTTTTTCCCAGCAATCATTTTTCTAGTAAAACTTGATTGACTTTTGATCTGCTCACCAAAGAAGGTTTAGAAGAAATTTGAGTCAAAATCATTTAAACAACTAAATTTTGGCGATTTCAGTCTAGGGATCTAAACCAGATTTGAGAGACCGGCCCATTTATAAGTGTAAACAGAACCTTTTTTTGGGTTTTGAATTGCCATAGTGTTGATTATAAGTGTAATTGGATCAAAATTTATTTTCTAAGGATGGAGAGCATATCGTGACTTGTTTGAGGTGGGCCTTGTTTCAAGTCTATGAACGTTGTTTGTGTGTGTGCCAACTGTCTTGTGAATGGAGATGGACTTAGTTCGATGGATTTTAGCTGATAATTTTGGAAGGTTTCATGGTAAAGAATCATTCTACAATCACACATACTCCCTCTGTCTCAGTTCAACCTGCACACTTTTTGGTCAACTTTTTCATACCATGTTTGACCAACGATAACTTTATTTATGCATAATAATGGTATATTAAAATTTGATGTTTAGAAAATACATCATGCAGGGAATTCAATGATATCTCACGTAATGATATTTGTATCTATAAAATGGTTAAATTTATGGTCAAATATGTCTTGAGAAAGTTGACTAAAAAGTGTGCAGTTTGAACTGGGACAGAGGGAGTACCTTGTTTTTTTTCTATATCATAAATGTTATTGTGTATAATTTAATCTTCAGTGAATTTAGTGGTAATGAAATTATCTGATGCAGTGATAACTAATGAGAGGTGTTGTTTACGCAAGGTGTCCGTTTCACTTATGTCGCCGTCGTGAAGTTGAAAACTTTATGGAGTTGATGGCCGAAGCTTCTGATTTTTTTATTTTATTTTTTAAAAACAAAAATGCATATATTATCATTAACGGTAGGATCGTTACAAATTCATACTAGGTTTACGTTGCAAAACTCCTAACTAACAACTATAGCTAATCTTTAAACATTCCCAAACACCCTGGCTCACACAGTATGGGATGAGCCTCCCACATATGAACCTATCATTAGGTTCATGTGTTATATTGACGATCTGCTACTTGAGTCGCGTTTCCAATCTTTGTCTTCATCGGGTTTCGACAGCTCTGTAGTTTGTAGAGGTTGCAGCTGGATTTTTTCATTCAATCGATGAGGAGTATCAGTTGGAGGACTTTAGAGAGCAGGTCCATTTTGTTTTGAAGCAGTCCGGTACTGCATGCCTCCATCTTTATTCAGTGCTGGCCAGATTTATCCGCACTGGGTTCTTACAACTCCGTGGTTCTCATCATGTGAACCTTTTTGGAGGTTGTCGCTGAATTTATTCAATAAACGCAGTGGGGGTAGTATCTAAAACTCGCTGGAGTCACGAGAGCACCGACTGCACACCTAAAAAGACATAAAACAGCTACAAACTAGTTAATCTAAAATTCTGCTTTCATCCAGGGAAGTCATGCTACAACGTAGCTCATTTATAGTTCATAATTAGGTATCGTCTATGAAGCATTTCCCTCAGAACCCGCTACAGATGTGGTTCTGTAGCCGATGAGAGCTTCGTTGTGCACCAGAAAGCTCTCTTCGACGAATGCTTAATACAATAGAAATACCCGTTTCCCTATTTCTCATTGAGCCAGACCATGTACCCGCCATAGGATGACCTGTTTTTACTACTGCTTGGAAACCATTCTCACTACTAGCTTAATCGACGTCATCTCTTCACTGCGACCACCACGAGGTTGTTGTGGCTACAGCCGACCACGGAGATTTTTTGTGGTATAACGAGACTACATTGAAGTGGGAATAAGGTTGAGGAATAAGCTAAGAAAAGAGAATACGCTGGATGTACTTTAGGCCTGGACTTCAGAATGGCTGAGGTGGGGAGTTGTTGTGTGCCGCCGCTCGCTGTCGTTGACTAGATGAATCCCTCGGGACTTTGTTAGCCGTTGACCGAAATATTGTATGCTTTGACCGGGCTTCTTTAGCCGCTACTGAATAGGGTGTTGACGACAATTGTCCGAAAGTTGACTGTCGTGCTCCGTTCATTGAACTACGTTGACCTTTCATTTACCATTCATTGACCATCATTTGCCGTCATTGGCCATTGTTGAAAGTGCTTTGTTCATTGACCGTGCTCCGTTCATTGTCCGTCTTTGATCATGCTCCGTTCGTTGACTGTGCTCCGTTAATTGAGCGTGCTCCGTTCGTTGATCGTGCTCTGTCCATTGACCAAGCTCCGTTCGTTGATCGTGCTCCGTTCATTAACCGAGCTACGTTCGTAGACCGTGGTCCGTTCATTGACCATGCTACGTTCGTAGACCGTGGTCCGTTCGTTGACCGTGCTACGTTCGTTGACCGTGCTTTGTTCATTGACCGTGCTCCGTTCGTTGACCGTGCTCCGTTCGTTGACTGAACTTCGTTCGTCGACCGTGCTCCGTTCATTGACCGTGCTCCGATCATTGTCTGTCGTTGACCGTGCTCCAGTAATTTGCTATTCGTTAACCTGGTCGTGGACAGGCTATGACCCCGACGTTGACAATCTTTGACTCATCCATTGACCGACCGAAATATAAATTTTTTTGCTTCACCGGATCCTTTCCCGGACTTGTTATACGCCGATGTTGGCTCTTCGACGCCAGGTTTGTTTGCTGAGCTTCTTCTTCGGACGCACGGCTCCTTCTCTGGTGGTGGCTAAAGCAATGCGGAAGGGAGAAACTACCACCCGGCCTCAGATCTAGTAAATGAAAGAGATAGGAAGCAAGAAATGGACTGAAAAACAGAGAAAGAAAAAAGAAGAAAAAAGAGAGAGAGGAGCCACCGGACCGCTAGTTGCGGCGGCGGCGACTCCCCGATTAGGGTTCCCTGTGTTTTTCTTTTTTGGCTCAGTGAGAGGGGAGAGTACTTTTAGAGAGAAGGAACAAAAAGGGTTCACACACTTCATAAAGAAGCTTCTGATTGACTTCATGCTATATTGGGAAATAAAGAATTACTTCATAATGTTGATCACTAAAGTGACATAGACTTGTACGTTACCGATTGACCTTGGTTGTCCACCTCCTGCAGTCCAAACTAGAGAGATTAGGAGGAGCAGAACGAATTAGTGAAAGTTCACACTTGTGGGATTATATCAATTTTTTAAATATGAGTCGAAATGAGGCCATTTGTTACTATTGAATATACTCAATCATTTTTTATAGGCTCATTTCGAACTCATTGGTCAATTAAATGTTCTCTTAAACTCACTCTGAGATTATGAGATCAAATCATAGTTCATTCAATGTCATACAAGTTTATGTCATCATGTATTATATATATCACATAATATTCCCTTCGTGTCAGCCAAACATACTTAATTGACTATTTTAAGTCAAATTGAGCTAACGATGATACAGTCTAGTATTATATACGTAGTATTATTATTATGTGATAGCTTATTAGATTTATCATAATATAATGTATTTTTAAATTATTGATTATCTATAGAATTTTTTTACACACAAAAGGTCAAAGTAGTAAGCAAATTTGATTGGGATGGAAGGAGTTTTATAATTAGTAGTCATTATTTTGAATACATCTATGTTGGTTCTAAATCATACTTTAACGTTGACCCCTACAATTCGAAACTCAAGATCCGATTTATAAAAATATGATTCCCTTTTTACCATAAATAAAAACGTATCAATTTTAGCAAAATATACAACAATAAAAAGTGGGATGGATCTAATATTGAAAGAAGATATTTAACCCTGGAGAACAGTGGGTGTTAAAAGAAACAACTTAGAAATTCCGGTAGGTGTTGTTTCCTACATTTATGAACGGACGCATAGTGTGAAAACAGAAACTACGACGAGCTTCAATCTTGAACGACTTCTACGCTCAAGTCCCCCAAGCCCGGGGCAATGGACAATTATCATTAACAGGGCCGCCCCTTACCCACTCATACATATGTTGATTACATTTTCATAGCATAATATCTCCCGTTAGAATACATGCACCAGACGAGGAACCAGGGGGCATGAACGCACTTTATTCATAAAATATCATGTATGATATTTTTAAATTCATCTTAGCATCTATGGTCTAAATATTATTTTTTAAATAAAAAATGTTATATGTAGTTAGAGATTTTAACGGTCAAACATGATCAGACCATCTAAGAATATCTTTTTGTCAAAAAAATATACACAACAGAGAGCATTTTATGTCAGACCATCTAAGAATTAGATCAATTATGACAAATTTTGTTATAACTTTTAAGGCTTGAGTACAATTATTTATATTTTGAGACATATTATTTAAAAAAAATAAAATTATAGGAATCTCATTGGAATAAATTAAAATAAATATCAAATCAACCCATTAGTTGTATTAGTCTACTACTATAAAAAATTGAATCAATACCGGAAATATTCAAAAATCAAAGAAAAATTTCCTATTTGAGTCAGATTGGCAAAAAATTCCCAAAATAGCCAAAAACACTATTCCAATTTCTGGAATTTTACAAAGCA
>JAULKK010002067.1:0-10554 GCA_032355705.1 Rubia peregrina
TAGCTATCCATTTGGTGCTGATGAAGTGTTGTACTTTACATTATGATTTCTCACATATGTTGTGACCATATATCTATGTGATACAATGATCCTTTCTAGTCCTATTGTTGTACTTTTGTTTGTAGGTCTTTATTACCCTTAATCAGTAGAAACCATGGCCTTACTAGTGAGGCCAGTTATCATTGTCAAGTAGTTGACTGTACTTGCAATGCCAACAAAGAAACTAGCCATGATGCCACCATAACTGGATATGATGATGTCCCGGCCAATAATGAGGCAACACTCTTGGAGGTTGTCGCCAATCAGCCAATATTCGTTGCCATTAAAGCCAACGCCTCTGCTTTCCAATTCTACTCCAACTGCCTTTTCTCCGGTGACTGCGGAACCGAATTAGAACATGGTGTAACCGTGGTAGGCTATGTAACAAGTTCTGATGGTACCAAATATTGGGTAGTAAAGAATTCTTGGGGCAACCTTGGGTCCGATATCTGAGTAGACCGAAGCTGCTATTACAACTAGGGGTCAATATTTCCCACCAGGCAAGCTACCTAGACAAGGGGTCAGAAGCTGTTTCTGTTCATTGAAGGACCTACTGAAAAATCTATCAAAAGAGCAAAAAAGTGTCGAAGAAATCACTAGCCAAGCATCAACGCTTCCAGGTTCAGCCCAGCAAGGAAGATACCCAGTCATCTAAGAACAAGGTTGTTTCTTGGGACCCTGTTCATGTTATATCTTGTCTCTTTATGATCTCTAGATTGTTTAATGAAGTTTGAGGGATACGTTTTCTTGTTGGATAAGCTTTGTGATTGAGCTTGCTATTTTTACTATTGCTGAATATTTGCTGAAGAGCCATAATGGTAGAAACAAGATGATGACTTGCAGTTGTCAGTATCTAGATCATTATGTCATTGGATAATTATAATGTTGTTCGACATTTTTATGGTTGGTGAATTTTTGCTTCCTTGATTAAAAAAAGAAAACTTGGGGCACAAGCTGGGGACATGATGGATACATCATAATGCAAAGAGGCTTTGCAGCTAAAGAAGGCCTTTGGGGCATCACCGTGCAATCTTCTTACCTACTGCTTAAGACAAAAGTTGCTGCATCTCTGTGAATTTACCTGCAGCCATAGATTATACGTGTGTAAATTTTTATGATTTATGTATATGCTCTGTAAAAACAATTCTGCATGTTTTCTATTTGTGGCTAAAGGCTTTAAAAATGAGCATTTCACAAGCAGAATCTTCAAACTATGTGGAGCTCAATTCTGATGCTTAAAATAGAATTGTAAGCTACAAAAATAACTTAATACTTAGATTATAATTCAAAGGTGCTTCAATCATTTGCTTGTAAGTAATTCAAATGTAACTTATATACTTGCTGCTTTTAATTCTTATGAGCGCTACAGAAATAACTTGGTGCTTAGAGTATAACTTAAAAGTGCTTCAATCGTAGCTTGTAAGTGCTTCAAATGTAACTTATAGGTGCTTCTTTTAATTCTTACGAGCACTACAAAAAATAACTTGGTGTTTAGATTATAACTCAAAGGTGCTTTAATCATTGCTTGTAAGTGCTTCAAATGTAACTCATATACGTGCTTATTTTAATTCTTACGAGCGCTACAAAAACAACTTGGTGATTACAGTATAACTTAAAAGAGCTTCAATCGTAGCTTGTAAGTGCTTCAAATGTATTTTATAGGTGTTTCTTTTAATTCTTACGAGTGCTACAAAAACAAATTGGTGCTTATATTATAAATCAAAGGTGCTTCAATCGTTACTTGTAAGTGCTTCAAATGTAACTTACAGGTGTTTTTTAAAATTCTTACGAGCGCTACAAAAACAACTTGGTGCTTAGAGTATAACTCAAAGATGCTTCAATCGTCGCTTGTAAGTGCTTCAAATGTAACTTATAGGTGCTTCTTTTAATTCTAACAAGTGTTACAAAAACAACTTAGTGCTTAGAGTATAACTTAAAGATAATTCAATCGTCGCTTGCAAGTGCTTCAAATGTAACTTATAGGTGTTTTAAAAATTCTTACGAGCGCTACAAAAACAACTTGGTGCTTATAGTATAACTCGTAGGTGCTTCAATCATTCATTGTAAGGGCTTCAGAAGTAACTAATAAGTGTTTCTTTTTATAATATACGTACTGTGAAAATAACTTGGTTTTTAGAGTATAATTTATAGGAGCTTCAATTGTACTTGTAACTATTTATAATATAATGTTTCTTTTATAACTTGTGTGCTATAAAAATAGCTCGGTGCTTAAAGTACAAACCATAGGTGTTTCAATCAATACTTGTAAGTGTTTCAAATGTAAGTTATAGGTGCTTAGTTTATAACTCGTGTGTTATGAAAACAACCCGGTGCTTAAAGTACAACTTGTAGGTGCTTCAACCGCCGATTGTAAGTGATTAAAATGTAGCTAGTATTTACTTCTTTCATAACTTACCTGTGCTACGAAAATAACTTGGTGCTTATAGTATACCCCGTAGGTGCTTTAGTTATTGCTTGTAAGTACTTCATATGTAGCTAGTAGGCGTTTCTTTAATAACTTATGTGCTACGAAAACAACTTGGTGCTTAGAGTATATATAACTCGTAAGTGTTTCAACCATCGCTTATAAGTGATTCAAATGTAATGTAGGTGATTCTTTTTATAATTTGAATGTGCTACGTAAACTTGGTGCTTAGATTACAACTCATAGGTGCTTCAACCATTAATTGTATGTGCTTCAAGTGTAACCCGTAGGTACTTCTTTTGTAACATGCGTATGCTACAAAAATAATTTGGTGCTTAGAGTACAACACATAGGTGCTTTAATCAACGCTTGTAAGTGCTTCAAATGTAGGTTGTAGGTGCTTATTTTATAACTTTATGTGTGTTACGAAAATAACTTGGTGCTTAAAATAAACCTCATAGTTTAATTACAAATAAGGTAAATAATATATTTTTTTAAATACAACAAACAATGGGGGGAAGCATGAAAAGAGAAAAAACGTAAAAGCAAGAAAGAAAGGAAAAAATAGTTTAAAACCATGAAGAAAATCAAGAAAGAAATAAACTGTACACGGAATATAATAATAGTCCACTATGTCAAAGGCAACAAGGAAATGAATAAAAATGGCAGTGGCAACAGGGAATGGAAGAATAGGGAGAAGAACAGAAACAATAAGTAATGTTGTTAGTAATGCTGTTAACTTAGTTTAGTAGTTCAATATATCGTGATCGTTGGATCAACTATTTTAGTGGCTCAGATTTGTTCTCACATAATGAGGTGTTCTCACATAAAAGGGTGTTCTCACATGAACCCACCCATATATATATATATATATAAGAAAACATGTAAAAGGGGGAAGTTTTGGTTGGTTTTCTAAGTTATGAATTGAAAGACAACACAACTATCAAACTGAAATAATTATACTATCATGCAACAAGCTACTAAAAAGATGGTAAAATCACAATTAACAAAGCCTTGGGGTAATTGATTCCCACTTTCAAACCTCTTATATATCCTAGATTTATTCACTCATTCATTCACATTAATTGCATATGGGGAATGTTATCACTTTCATTTGAAGATCAACATTCATTTCTTCTTAGTTAGTAATTTTCAAAGACGTTCAACGACCATTTTCAAACCTCATTGATAAGCACTCTACACAAACAATGCCTAAAGGTATTTCATCAATGACATTATATACTAAGAACCTTAAATTTGATAACAACTACAAGCATTAAACCAAATGCATAGTCATTTAACCAAACAAAGAATTTATTAAACTAAACCTAGAACAAACAACATTCAAGATTCAATCTTTCATTGCTACCATAGGACAAATATGACAACAAACAACATTAACATACTCATCTTGCCAGCTTAACATCATTTACCCACAAGAAGGTCTAATTCCATGTTCTTGGATTTTCATGCCAACGGTGAGAAGAAATTGTAAACTTTCCTAGCACTTCTAGCACTTAATCATACAAACATTTCATATTCTCAAACAACCCATAACATAAATGAAGTAAACAACAACTTTAATGGCACCAAAAATACTTCACAATCAATGCTCAAGAAAGAGTAAAAAATAGAGTCTTACTATATGGGTTCGGAAGATTCAAAAAATTTCTCCCAAGTGATAATTTTAGCTAATACAAATCATACAAACATTCATGGAAAAATTCATACATAAATAAAGAAAGAAAAATTGAAGAGAAATGAAAAACTAGGGTTTTTGAAGAGTATTTTCGGGCAAGAGAAGTGTTAGAATGAAGATAAGGTAGATGGGGGTATTTATAGTAAAAAGTTGGTGAGAAGAATGGTCAAATGGAAACCAGGCGCCCGTGAAACTGGACGATGCTGGCGGAGCTGGTGCGGAGGCTGTGTCACCCGGACGGGCGCTGGCGCAAAGGCTGGAGCATTGGCGCAGAGGCTTTGCGCTGGCATGCATGGTCCAGCGCGCGAGCGCGCGTGGTTTTCACTTTAAGGTTGACTTTTCCCACAGTTTTTGGTGCGCGGTTGCGAGGTTGAGCACCCGGGCCGCGCATCCCGTGTTCTTCACCCGGCCAGCCGGTTCTTCGCATCGCTAGAGGTGAACCGTTGATCCATTTTGAGAGTTCTTATAGTTAATTTTATTGTGATCGAGAAGACGAATCAAATGGTACAAGTCTCAGAGGTTGGTTCTTCTCGTAATTTTCCCAGAACTTGGTTCAAATTTCCGGATCACAATTTCTCAGCTTCCCTGTCTTCCTTCTCCGACCATTTATCTTTTACCACGTTTTGACTCGTGGCCTTCAATATTTTACAACCCATGTGATTGGCCTTCATTAAAATACTCTAAAGTACTATAATGTAATCTAAAAATTAAGCTCACAAAAAGGGATCTAGATGCTCATATTGACCGAAAATCCATTAGACTAAAACTAGTTTACAAAATGAAGGATTTAGATTCGAAAAATAAAATTAGTTATCTAAACCCATTATGATGTAAACCTACCTAAATCTAGCAATCTTCCAACAAAAGATAACAAAAGAGATGTTAAATGTTTCAGAAAATACATGCATTTGACGTCTCATCTGAGGCTGCTCTGTTTTTTGTGTAAGAAAGAAAGGGACAACTTGGTTTGGTAAGCTTTGGGAATAGAAAGATTTTAATGAAATTGGGAAAATAAGAAGATAATAAAGGGAAGGAGTAGCACCCGGTGCTCCATTACCATGATGGAAGGGATTCACTGTATTTCCTATGAATTTAGAGTACAATATTTATACATGTAGTACTAGGGCTATACATGTAAATATACAAAGTTTGTAAATGAATCTAGACTAATCTGGATAAACACTATCATAGTGCTTTTCCAAAAATGATGGATTGAATTTTATTCTCTTTTAATTTCATTAAAAAACCAAGAATGTGTATATCCACATGATTCTACATGGTGAAAAGTATTGTTCCCCCAATGCCCATCAAACAGACCTTTATGAAATATTAATGAAAATGATCATACACTACCTCCATGTGTGTTCCTCCTCGATGGTACGCATTATCTTGACATCTTACAAGTTTCCTTCCGTTCGGGTCCAAAGATTTGAAGTGTAGGTACATTTTGGTTACTTTGGGCCTTAATGTAATTCCCAAAAAGCTTAGGCAAATACTCCATGTTGATTTTCTAGGCCCTTATATTGACCCGTTTAGGCCCAAATCGGCATGTCATGGTCGTGTCGAGGTGAATAGAATATATGTATCTACAATTTCGTGTTCTGACATCTCCCACATTCTTGGAGGGAGTTAAGTGCAAAAAATAAAAAAAAGTTAACCCGTAACTCTAAATTTAATTCTGATCGAACCGGATAAGACTATTGGTATATCTGGTGCAACTTAAAAGTCAGTAGAAAGTCAATAGAAAAAAGTAAAACTTAATATAACGGTTTCTTGAGATCAAACCATTTGTAAGTCAATAGAAAATAGTAAATCTGCAGCTTAAAATAATTAGAATTATGATTTTGAATCAGTAATTATAGAAATATAACTATATTGATTTCATAAATCAATTTGCGAAGAAATATAAAATAAATATTTAATAAACTATACCTAAAAGTTACAAGTTACACAAAACAACAAAACAAAACCCAATCAAAATGCAATAGTAACAACAATACTATTGACACATAACATAAACCAACTCAAATTTAATAGAGTATCATAATAACCCGATCCTAAATAAACCCACTCAAAATATAAATGAATCTCTGCAGCTTGAAATAATAATAATTAATTGACATGATTTGACTTGAACAAATCTCCATTACAAAAAAAATAATAGGACAATAACCCAACCCAAAAATAAACAGACCTAACCTAACCTAACATTATACTCACCAGACCCAACCCAACCAAACTTGAGTATAAAAATTACACGACGGTAACCGGACTTTAGAAAAATTTGATATGACCCAACTTGAGGGAAAAAACTGACACGTTCCAACCCAACATGGCAATCCCCAACCCGACATGATATGAATAATAGAAATCTACATGTTTCAATCCAAACCGTTCCAACCCAACACAAAGTTGACACGATAATCCGAATTGACACTTGTAGAGATTATACTATTTAATATTATAAAGATCACTCAAAATGCAGGAATTAGCAAATTACAAATGCTTATGTTGAGAGTTAAAATATTCGTTTAGGGTTTGAACTTAATGATTTTCTTTCCTTAATATGATAGACTCATATAGTTTATTGAAATGCTTAATTTTTTTCTTCTGAATCTCATTTTGGGATGGAACGAAACTCAAACCGAGATGATCTATCATTGCTTATGTTAAAAGAAGCATGTCTACCAATTTCACCATAGTAGCTTGCCTTGAACTTATAATGATACACGATTAAAAAAATCATTGACATTTACATAAAAAACTATTCAAAGAACATGTCGAGGGTTCGTTATTTTCATTATGGATTTTCCGGTTTTCGTGGATTTGATGTTTTTATGATTGAACTCTCGGAACTAGAAAGGTCTACCTCCACAAAGAAAAGTACTACGAATACTTATTGCTAAGTTCACAATGGCTTTATAAATCACTTATTTCAGAAGGAGATATGAGAGCTATGGAGATGAAGCATGAATTCATATCATCTAGGCCCCAATGACGATACATACATATGCACAGTACTACGCATGCTCCCATTTTTTTAGGGTTGAATAAGGTCATGGTAGTATGGTCACAATAAATAATTTATTATTAAATTTGAACAAGTTATTGTTTAGAGAATGTTTTTTACCTTATTAAATCACATTATAATGTATTAGCTCATGACTTTAAGTAGTACGGTCAATGGTTCACAAAAAATATGTCATTTAAATTAGTACTTATTCTTTAGATATTTGTTTTTAAAAGTAATTGGATCATATTTGTAATATATAAGATCACTATATAAACTAGTAAGATTACACAAGTATATGTTTTAATCATTTAAACAAGTAACTTTAGGTCCTGCTTATATTTATTTGATCATATTTTAAATTCATTAGCTCACGAGAAGATGATTTATTTCTTAATTTGAAACAATTGTCTTTAAAGAACTTAAAAATCAGGTTTTCAGGAACTCGAAATCCAACCATAACCAATTATTCATGTGCTAACTTCAATAGGTAAAAAGTTAGTGTAAATAATTCCCCGACCTATTAGAGTTTAGACTAGGTATTTTAGAATAAAAGTAATTAATTGAATACGAGAAAAAGAAGGATTATATACACTCCTCCGATACCATGAAAATGTGAAAACCAGTAAGTTAGATTGTGTTTGGTTGAACAATAAATAATACAATGTACAACGGTAATATCATAGTCTAAACCCTAATGAATCTAAGTCTTAGTTACACAAACATAAAATCAAAGCATCAAAATATCTAAGACTTATTATTTTAAGATATTATCTTGGCTAAGAAAAATCTCATCCGGTGATACATTTCCTCAATCTTCCTCTAGTGTTCCATGGATGTGACCAAGATGTTCTCCTGTTCTACTGCTGCAAATCCATCCAATCTGCTTGGATTTGGTTGGGTTAGGTTATTAATTTATGAAATGGATGTATAAAAATTGTATATAAAACTACCCTGTAGACACCTATATTATATATATATATTAAATTCAAAAAGATAAGGGAAAAATATATTTCATATTTCCTAAACCTAATTTCTTATCCCTAGGTTCGAATAAATCCCCAATATGTGATTCAATTACTATAGTGAGCTTCAATATATTTTTAGGGGAATCCACAAAACAAGCCACAAATCCTTTCCTTTCCCAATTTCCTTTCTTTTTCGTATTTAATTTGATTCAATAAATCAACAATATCTGAGAAAACATCAGTTGTCAACCAAGTAATGGCCATTAAACTATTTCGTGAAAATAGTGTGCATATGCATCTATATAAAAGTCATCTACAATCATTAATAAAAAACTTTGCTTACTCCGAAAAAATGTCATTTACAGAAAATTCTCCACTAGTGGTAGCTAGCGTAGTCGAGCTGCTATAATCATCAATACGTTAGATAAAATACGTACTCAATCGAACACAAATTCCATATCCTCAATTATATATAATCAACCCACTCTAATTGTAAGAATTAAAATCTTCACTTGAAGGAGAAATACTCTTTCGATTCTTATTAAGGAATCATTTTAATATCACTCAATCAATTTTTCTTCAGTAAAGCATGATCTAAAGTCTATATTTTTGGAAAATTAAATTCAGACTGACCTTTGGATTCATTTTTTATTTCAGTCCATCCATGCACTGCCCCTCGAGCATATTCATTCTCGATGGATACTGGCGATGGATGCCTCATGGTTGGGAATCAAAGCTCCTTTGAAGATTTCAAGATTTCATCCATCAATTAATTTTATAGGGAGGGGATCAAAAATATGTGAAGAAGCTTAGAGCCCTATGCCAAATGAAGACAAGAAATTTTTTGTCCGTTTCATTGTTTTAACTACACTTGGCTCAACTATATTTATGATTCCAGCGTGTAGAATTTATCTTTTTCTTTGATTTGTTAGGCCACATTTTTTTGTTACACGCATGAAATAATAATTACAGGGTGGTCATTTTGGCTGCTAGAGCTATTGTTGGCACATGTAATATAAGCTTGTAAAATCAATCCATAGGCACCAAGCGTTGAAGAGTGCTATAGGATATATGAGCTTGTGTTGTTCTACCGACCATAATTGTGAGAATGCTAAAGTTTTTAATACTTTCTTATCCCTAGATAGCATGTATCACTTTTGTACTTGAATAGGCCAAGTGCTTAAGTCACATCTAGTGCTGATGAGAAATTTTCCCTGGTCGAGGAAATTCTAGAGCAATAATAGCGCCTTACCAGATGAAGTGTATGGTCGATAGTATTACAGAGTGTATCTTATACAATGCGTGGTTAAAGCCAAAGCTGAGGAATTTGTGTGCTGAATTGATGGTGGAGTATGAATAGAAGTTTTGTAGTCATATGTAGAAATGGTGGAGTTTTAAATGCAGGTTTAAAAGCTACTGAAAAGTTATTCATTCCCAGTAGTTAAAGATAATTTTGAAGTGAGAGAAAATGAAGAAATATTTTTGAAAAATTTGCAAATTGTGGATGTTAACTGTATATTAAGGCATTCACAAAATAAAAATGTGATATTTGATATGAGATGGAGTTAGTATCGTAAGGTATGGTTCTTTGCAGTCTATGGGATACACACACACACACACATACATATATTAGAAGGGTTTAACTAAGAACCCTTCTAAAAATAAGGGTCTCTTTGTGAATGAGGACTTTTGGCTTTAACCCTTTTGATCTTAATGGAAATATTAATCTACTTAATTTTTATCTATTTACCAAAAGAATCAACAGCACCTATCTTAATCTCCCTTCCATTCGCTCATTGTTTAGAATTAGGTGATGGTAATCAAGGTTGTCAACTTACCATTGTTGTCATATCACCCTTTTGAAGGGTGTTGATACTTCCATTTTCTTCCACTATTATTGTTATTATGGGTCATATTCCTTGATTTACTTGTTTTTACAAAATATAATTGAATTTCCTAATCCTTACATTGGCTCTCATATGATCTAATATAATTTTACAATAATTACAAATTTTGAATTGAGAATTGAGTGATTACAAGAATCTACCTGGGATCAACTACATCGGGCTGATAAGAAATTAAAATCTTAATTAATCCTCACACATAAAGATACTCATCTCAAGAATAATCGATTGAAATATTGAAAAGGCCAAATTCAATACAACCCTCATGTGGAATGATGAATTATGCGACTGACATAAAACAACCGAAAGAAGTGCAAAAAAGTTATTTGAATGTATTATCTCTACTGAGCCGACACTCACTGATATGAATCTCCTTACGAATACTCTGATTTTGCGGAAAATTGGATCTTTCACTCAAGAGGATTTTCGCCCAACCTCTTCAATGGCACGAGAAGCAGCGTCTAGCCCGCAGGGTACACTCAACTCGACTTCTAAGCGTCTAGCTCGCA
>JAULKK010002087.1:0-10554 GCA_032355705.1 Rubia peregrina
AATGATATTTGTATCTATATACTGGTTAAAATTTATGGTCAAATGTGTCTTGAGAAAGTTGACCAAAAAGTATGCAGTTTGAACTGGGACAAGGGGAGTATTTACTTCACATAATGGTTTCATTTAATTTTTTTGATAAATTGTATATTTTATAGAATATCAACGTAACAAATTCATATTTAGAGTCATCTCTCTAAGCCCTTTACAGCCCATCTACATCTCCTTTCGGCCCAATCTTTATACCCTTCCTTTACGGCCCAAATCAAGCCCTAATAAACACAAAACAAAGCTACAAAAATCAAACTACAACATTTTACTCATTTGTGATCCTCCAAGGCTAAGTTCATCAGGTTCAATAATCTGACCTTCTGCTCCTACCTTTCCCTCCATTCACATTCAGTTTTCACCTGATAAATCAGTGCTTCTTCCTTCAATTCTTGCTGTGCAAATATTCTCCTATTCCTCTCCAGCCAAACACTATGGAATATAGTAATCAACTTCCCAATCATCCTCCCTTTCCTTCTTTTTGCACTCAGAAACATATACTTTTTAAACAGCCTCAGTGATGCTCAACTTTTAAGTTGCAGCCCTTATAACACCTTCCTTATGTACCTGCATTCAAAAAACAAGTGATGTTTTGATTCCTGCTGAGATCCAATGACACCAAATTGTTGAAGTTTATCCCTTGTTGCTAGTTTTCCATGTAGCATCATCCACAAAATCAATGTGTGCTTCATATGATTTTTTCCCATATGACCAATGCATTTACTCTAAGAGCACACTACCCCTTCATCAAATTATACACCTTACTAACTCTTAATTTGCCTTTCTGATCTGTACACCTCCCCGATTTTTTGAATATCTTATTTCTGAGACTTAGCTGCACTTTCCATGGCTAGCTTTGTGAGTCATTCATTTTGCAATCCTGAAAACTTTTCCCTTTCAGACAATAGGAACTTAACCAATTCATCCACATAATATCTTTTTTCTTCTCTATATCCCACATATGCTGATACAGAGTAACCATATTCCATGTAGTAGGGTCCCTGATCCCCAAACCTTCATGTTTCTTTCCCCTACATGTTGCACTCCAAGAAGCTGCATTAAACTCTTTTTCTTCCTCCTCCCTTCCCCACAAAAATAGGTACATATTTTAACAATCCTGTTGTGCACACTCTCAGGAACCATCATTATATTTCCCCAATACCCTGTGATACTCATCAAAACAGAGTTGATCAATTGCAGTTTACCTGCAAATGAAATATTTTTTGAGCCCCAAACTTTAATTCTGCTCCTGACTTTCTCAATTAATCCTTCATAGTCTTTTTGTCCCACTTTACTGTGGAAAGAGGGAGCCCCAAACATTTTATCGGGAATTTCCCCTTTTTCACTTGTAAAATAAAAACTAACCCAGCTTGTTCTTCTCCATTCATTCTTGAAAACACAACTTTTGATTTGGTTTTTGTTGATCCCCAAACTAGTCCCCAGGTGGAAATATTCGAGCACAATCTGTACATTCTCCACAATTTTTTTTGTTAGCAGCACAAAAAATCAGTAAGTCATCTTCGAACAGTAAAGAGTGAACACTACCTCTTCCACACCTCTAATGATAATCAATCAATTTCTTCTCAAACGTGCTGTTTAACAGCCTAGTCATGTACTCCATACACACTACAAACAGAAGAAAAAAAATGAGACATAGGGTCCCCTTGTTTAACCCCTTTCTTTGCAACAAAAATCTCTGTATAACTGCCATTTAGTGACATGCAGAATGATGAACCCCTTATACACCTCAGTATCCATTCAATCATTCTGCCATGAAATTTTAAATCATTCACCCAATCATTCAAAAAATCCCAGTCAATGCTATCAAAACCTTACTTATGTCTAATTGCATCACATAGCTAGGCCTCATATTTTTATTTTTATACCCGTGGAGCAATTCTTGTGCTAACGGAAGGTGATGAGCAATATGTCTACCTTTCATATAAACACTTTGGTTTGTGCTTATTATATCAGGTAGCACTATTCCCAACTTAGCACATATGACTTTAGTAATAAACTTATAAACAGTGGAGCAACATATTATTGGTCTGTAATCAATACATACCCGTGGCACAACAAATTTTTTGTATCAAGGTAATGACAGTGCTATTGAATTCAACTGGAATTTTATCCCCCTTTTTCACTGCCTTAACCACATCATTCCCTACTATATTCCAGGTGTCTTTAAAAAATTGGCCGGTAAATCCATCATTCCCTGGGCTCTTTGATGAATGTATCCATTTCAAAGCCTGCTTAATCTCCTCATCACACCCTGGTTGTATCAGCTTTGATTGCTGGCTTAGACTCAGTTTCCCACCATAATCTGAAATACCCTTGTTTTAGCTTTACTTCCCAGTTGCTTCTAAAAGTGTCTCACCAATTCAGTCTCAATTTCTCCCTGATCTGTCAAAACTGCATCTCTAACACTAAGGGTGATAATACTGTTTTTCCTTTGCCTTGACTTCATGGCCTCATAAAATAGCTTAGTTGGTCTATCCCCATCATAAAGGCATTGCAATTTTTTTTTCTGCAGGAATCTGTATTATGCCTCTTGTATTCTTTCTAGATCTTTTCTGGCCTCAACCTATTTTTCTTGTTTTTCCAGTGATAATGGATCACCATTTAGTTCTTCAAGTTTTGTCTTCCATTCCTTTGATTTCAACTTCACTTTTTTCCCAATAGCTCCAAATTCTCTTTTGTTTAGGCTTGTAAGAGGCCTATGTAAAACATTTAACACAACAACCAAATCAGCCAGGGAATCCACTTTTATATTATTCCCCGCTTATTTCATTGTATCCTCAAATAAAGGAGACAGTGAACACATATTGAAATATTTGAATGGCCTTCTGTGCTTTTTAACTCGTGTATTAAACCTGATTACAAAAGACAAGTGGTGTGAAATTGCTTCACTTTTTACTTCATAGACTATTTTCTCTAGTTCTCTACCCCATAACTGATTCACCATTCCCCTATCCAACCTACTTATAACCCTTTCATGCCCTACTCTCCTATTACCTCATGTATACAAGCTCCTTGTAGTTTTGATTTCCTCCAGTTCTAAGACCTCCATTGTTTCTTGAAAGTCCTCTTTCTCTTTCTTCTCTACTGGCAGACCTCTAATTTTGTCATTGAATTCCAATGGAGAATTGTAGTCTCCTACAATCTTCCATGGTTTGGCTCTACCTCCATAGCTCTTTAGGAACTGCCATAATGGTTATATATTTTTCCAGTATTAAAGGCATACACTATAGTGCAAAAATAGCTTATCCTGGAAGCTTTAATTAGTACCTCCAAATCCATCCACTGTTCTCCCCTGCTAAGTGTTTTTACTTCATACTGATCCATTCTCCACATCACCCAGATTCTTCCACCAACAACCACATCCACATTTGTTTCATACTCCCAGTTTAACCCTATGCTCTTCCACACCTCTTTTTCTTTTTTTTATTTTTGTCTCTAGTAAGCCCAGTAAACCAATATTGTTCTGCAAGCAGATCTTCTTGATTATACTGCGTAAAACTAGCCTTATTTAGTTCCCTTACATTCCATAGTAGCCAATTACTTTCCATCATGAGGGTTGCCCTCCAATTTCCCTCCCTAATACCACAATTCCTCTCAGTTTCCAGCCTTACTGCTACAGCTGCTCCACCATGATCAGTTGGATCCCCATTTTTTCCTTCAGCTTCAGATTGCTTTTCAGTCTCTTTCTATTTTACTGGTATGTATACTTTCCAGTTTCTTTTTACCCTTTCCCCTTCAATTTCTACATTTCCTCTACATTCACTTTTGCAGTGATCAAGCTGGTTACATTCCATACATTTCAATGGTTTCTGTTCATAGATATCCTTCTGCTGCAAGATAACTTTATGTTCATTCTGATACAACACCTTTTCAGGAACACCATCCCCTCATATGCCAATCTATCTTTTTGCTGAGTAGCTTTGTCCAGAAAAATTGGTATACCGATTGGGCTTATGATATTACAGATCAGCTTTGGTTGCCAATATGTTGTAGGGAGGTTAGGTAACTGAATCCAAACCGAGATTTTACTAGGCTCGGAGAAATCAAAGTTAGCAGACCATGGCTTAACTATTATAGGTTTCCCATAAAAAAAACTGTACCAGCTTCAACAATTTCATTCTTAATATCCAGACTCGTCAATTTTACCATAAACACACTCCTATCCAACATCCATACCTTACTGACGTTCTTTCCCCAAATTTTAAAAAACCCTCTAAGTACCTTAAATGAAGGGTGTGCTCACAGGCTTCTGCATATCACTGACGTGTTCCACTGCTGCGAGCTCTCCTCTACATCCTCCAGGGTTATTTCTCCCATCTTCAGTCCTTCAACTTTAATCCGCTCATAGTATTTGATCTCTGATTCATGCCCATCAAATAGGGTATTCCATTTCAATTCTTCCCCCTTTTCTACTCGCTCACCCCATGAGAGCCTTTTACCATCTTTTGTTGTAGAGCATTCTCCCACCTCTATTTTCACCGGCCTTCTCTTCCCTGGCAGTGTTAGCCCAATGAATTCCACATCCCCCACAGTTCGTTTTCTTAAGCCTTCTATCACTTATGCTGGTTTTGGAGTGTCTTTACCCGCACCTTTTTCACCACTCAAGATCCTTTTTAAACCCTCCTTAAAACCTTCTCACTCTTTCTCCGATTCAATTTTCTCCTCTGCATCCCGATTGCTCAACCGAACCACTGTTTTCTTCCCCAGATTCTTCTTCTCCGCCCTACCCATAGGCGACGATGTTTAGAACACAACGGGTTAAAGGTGGCATGAAAAATACATAGTTCGAGGTGGATTCGCTCGAAGTAGATGAGAGAAACCCTTTACCAATTCTTAGACTTCACATAACGGTTTCATTAATAGTGCATTTTAAGTTAAATTCATTGATTAATCAAGCTTTCTAACATGAGATTCGATTTACAATAAACATAACGGTTAAACTGATTGGTTGATTAAGCCTTCAAACATGGTTAGTTAAACTCCAAACATGGTTATGTTTCATGTTTTGCATTATTGGGTTTGATTAGTTGACAGCACACAGATTTAATCGTCGCGCTCAATAGTATAAACCTTTCCCAAGTGTTATAGTTGGTATTGTCTCTAATTTTTCAATGTTTGTAATTAAATAGACTAGTATATGGACCTTCTCTTTATGATTAAGATAGGGTTTTTTTTATATAGTTTTTGTATTAATAGAAACGATAAGTATCATATGAAAAATATCGTAAATCATATACTCATTCTGTTTCTCTATAAGTGGCACACTTACTTAATTGAGATGTTTCTTTTTAAATGACACACTTTTCATTTTTTGGTAAGATTTCTTCAATTTCATCCACTCATTCTACTTTTTACTTTCTACATTCAATTACATTCACTTATTTTCTTCACCTAAATCCAATCACCTAAATATTATGATGACACAAATAAAGAAACAGAAGGAGTAAATAAGTGTCCACTAAGGGCGAGTTAGAGAAACCGTAAAATTGAAAGACCAATCATACGAAAATTTGAAGTTAATCGTACCGAAAGGTTCCTATTAATCCAAAAATTGAAAATTTTGGGTTCGATTTTGGTTCCTCTTTTAAAATTCATCGGTTAATCGAAACATCATTTATTTCATTCACTCTCTATTAGTTTGAGGATCAATTATTGATGTGTATGGGACTCGATCTAAGTGCAGTTTCGATCCCTGGGCCTAAATCTGCAAGGAAAAATAAGTCATGAAGTGCTCTGGGGAGAAACGCTCTGATACCAAAGTCAGTCTCACCCTCCAAGTAAATGAACAGGGAATAGAGAGTGAATGAAATAAATGACATACATTTGTATTTATACTACCTAATCTCTAATAGTGGTTGTCTATAACCTAATTATTTTTCTTATCTAGTAATGAGGTTCAATGTTGACTCATCGGATAAAAGGGCCCGATTTGTTTATTTTGGGTCATGAGTTGATCCCTAAGGATTGGGTTTGGTGGCCCAACGAAGTTTTGGTCTAATATAGCATCAAAAGCCTTCAAAAAGGCCAAGTTATCTCCTAGTTTTGAAGAGCTAAGTCTTCAAATGGCTTAGTGAGCTTTCAGCTTTAGAAATTCATGTCTTCGAATGGTTTGAACTTAACTTCCTGAATTTCGAAGGTAGTTGGAGTTTTGTGAACACCGAGTCGTCGAGCTTATTCGTCGAAGGTAGCTGGAGCTTTGTGAACACCGAGTCTTTGAGATTATTTGCGTTGGCTGAGCACTTAGGTATTCTTAAACAATAATCTAGTCTTGGAATTTTTAGGAACGCGCGTGGGAGAGGAAACAACTGAAAAGTAAAGTGCGTGGGGATGCCATAAATAAGATCCCCCCTACTTATTCGCGCTTTTTCAGACTTCTCTTTTCTCTAGGTAATCTTTGTCTTCTCTCTCTCCTTTATTTTTCTGAAACCCGGCTCTCTTCCTCATTTAACTTCTTCTTTTTTGTAGGTTTTACTCAAAGCTTTCCAACTCAGAGATTCTCATCATCCTCCACCCACAACCCTAATTTTTAACAAGCAAGTTCTTCTGATTACCATGGCTTCTTCTTCTAGCCCTATTCCAGAGTTTGAAAATTCCCCATCCTTCCCTCAATCTCCCCCCACGGTGAATTTTAATAGTTACGCTAGTTTAGGAGGGAATTTTGTGGAGGAAATTATCTCTGATAATATAGAAACACGCCCTCATGTGGGATTGTTTCAGATTCTGATACGTTTTCGGCCGATTCCGAGGTTACAGAATTGGGCCCTTTGGGTGATGATTTTCCAGATCCCAACGAGTTTTATGAGTTTCATGCCGGAAGAAATTTTGCCGAGGAGGTATCCTCCACATTAGGCAGTGGAAAAGGTAAGGGTTTTATGGGGAAATTGAACAATGGTCCCAAGCTCGTAGAGCATCCTAGGGATGGGAGGTCAAATGGTGCTATCTCCTACGTTTCCTTGAAGAGGAAATTCGTTGTCCAAAAATGCTGGTCTGGTATATCTTCATTGGGTGGGGAAGAAGATAGTTCAGAAGAAGTGTATATAATGTCTAATGATGTGAGAAAGATCATCAAGGAAGTCTCTTCTTACCAAAGAATTCCCTTAGATGCTAAGCTCAAAGCCCTCTAAGAGGACGAGTCACCCACTACCCTACCTATAGGAAGGTCAATTACCTATAGTAGACATCGTAGCTCCATGCTAAGTTTTCCCTTTCTTGTCCTTATATCTGACCTAATGGAAGAGTTCAAGGTTAGCTTGTCTCAGCTTCATCCTATTGTCAGCGTTATCATTATGGCTTTCCTAGTTCGATGCAAGGAAGTTGAAACCATGCCTCGATATGAGTTATTTTGAGCCATATATTCTTTATCTAGCAATCAAGATGTAAAATGGACTTATACTCTAGCTATTAGCATGGCGGGTCAGAAATTCATTATTCCCCTTCCGAATAACGCGAGATGGAAAGATAAAAGCGCGGTCTTTCGATTGCTATGGATCTTATCAAGTTGCTCGGTGGAACTCTAGAGTTGTACTTGAGAAAACAAAACATGTGTACATTATTCCTGAAGATATGCGCAAAGATGTGGCGTAGCTCCAAGGTCCCGGGGCCTTAGATGTTCGATATTTTTGCCCTGACACCAAAGGAGCAAACGTTTTTGTTTAACCTCAGTGGGTTTACGGTGATATTCATGTTGCATTACTTGTCGAGCCCTTGATCGGCCAGTATCGAAGAACTTAAATCCTTGGCCTAGGTCCGGGGAAGGTAAGAAGAGAAAAATAGACAAGGGTAGCTCGTCGAGTGCATGGCAATTACGATCACAAGGCCATTTTGGGGGAGAACACATCGAAGAGTTGGCTCATTCAGACACTAATGATGTTTCTTAGGATGAACCATTTCCTTTTTATTCTTCTTTTAAAATAAAAAATCTCATCGAAGTCTAAGACTAATTATTTTGTGCAGTGGGTATCCTTGATGATCTGGAGAAGGATGTTGTTGGAGCCACCATTCACTCTGTTGTGGGGCCCTTTTTTATGGCAGGTGCGACTCAGACCACCCTCATCGGCCCTATCAACCTCTAACCAAGGTCCTCTGTTTAAGAGGGATCTCTAAAATGGTTGAGTCCTTCATCGAGACCCCTCGGTGGAAGGATTTGAACTCGAGGAACGATGTTGCCCCCCGGTCTTTGGAGTTTTAGAAGAAGTAGGCAAGGAACCCTTGGTGAGTTATTTCTTCTATTAAATTTTGAGGGGGGGTTTATTTTCGTTTGGTCATCTTGTGACCTTTTCTGGTATTTTCCAGTCGGCCCTCGACTCCTCGGGAATTTTTTGAGCATCTTACTTTCCTTTCTATAGAGCCCCCTCGAAACCATGGCCAAAGTCGCGGATGAAGTCGCTAGCGAGGAGGAGCGTGCAAAGCTGAAGCTGGAGTTCATAAAGACAGAGGAAAAGCTCGAGAAAGAGCTGAAGAAATTAAAGGACAACGAGAAGTGGTTGTTTAAGAAATGTCGGCTCAAGACTCAGCACGCCTTATTGGAATGCTTTGCCAAGAGGTTGATGAGTTTGAAGGAACTGTACAATCTCTTCGTTGAGCTTCTGTTATCCTTGAAGAAGATGGGTCGCAAAGAGATGATTGCACATGTATCTGCTCTTTTCTCTCAACTGAAAATGTTGCGGACCTCCATCAATATGCTGATGCCGATGCTGGGAAACAAGTCAAGTCGGAATGGGAAGAGACTACTAGCAAAGGTGGCCTCAATTTCCAGTTGCTCGAATTCATTAAGAAATAGAAGAAGTTCTTCAGTGTCGAGGATCTTATAGGATCAATCTTGAGACCTCTGCTTCCAAGCCAGTCACTGAGACTCAGAATTCGTGTCCAATTGTCTCCTCGAGGGATTAAGACACCTCAGCTGAAAATCCTGAGGAGATTCAAAGGACTGCTATGGAGAAAGATAACCCTCGTATTGTAGGTCAGGATGATGTATGAAATATGTTTCCTTAATTATATTTTTGAAGAAAAAAATTATGAATGAATTTATTTTTGTAATTACGAATGAATTCATTTATATGGTTAGTTTCAATAAATATTCGTTATTTACTTGTCATGGCGCCTCTTCTTGAAGAGCGAACTGGAAAGATGTAGACACGATTTAGTTAAGATCAGAGTTGAATTATCAAAGGCTTGCAATGAGCTAACCTGTCTAACTGGAGAATTATCCATTGCAAATAAAGAGTTGTCCTCTTGGCGCGATAGCATTCATCATTCAATTCAAAAACTTCTCGGGGAACTGCAAAAGGATCCAACCTCTGGTCGCACAGCTGTTGCTCTCGCTGTGGTGGACGAGGCATGCAATCCTACCGAGATAAGACATTAGGAACATTTTTGTGAGATGATGAGCAAGTGTCCCACTTTGTAACATTGCCTCAAGGACGCAAGGTTGTTTCAAACCTTATCGTTGAAAAGGGATGTCAAATTTCATCAGAAAGAAGCCAAAAAAGTTGAAGCTCAAGTCGTTGAAATGGTGGAGTGAGAAGGAAATATCTAGGTTGCAGAAGATTATTGATGACAACGTTCAAGTATGCGTGGAGCTTGCAACCTAGAATACTCAGCTTCAAGATGAAGTGATAGAACAAACTTCTACCATAAGAGCTTTCTCCGATAGTCTTCGAGCTTATGGGATATCTTATGGGGTTCTTGACATGGGCCTCATCAATGAGATTCCCAATTTTTTTATGACACGGCCAACGCAATGATGGAACAAGGTTTAGATAGAGAGCCTTCTCACTATGCGGTGTACAGTGCTGTAACGGAATGGTTGGAGTATATTTGTCCGTAAACTAATGCTAGCTCTCGACAAGTGGTCTCCACACAAAAGAAAACTTTGAAAAAGCCTTCCCAAAAGAAGACTTCACAAGCCAAGAAAACTTCCAACAAGAAAATAATCACAAATTGATAGGCATGTCAAAGAATGTGTTGCAAAGATTATCTATGGTGTTGACGACAAGGGGGAACTTCGATACATGGTTGTGATGATGAAGGGGCTTATCCTCACATTCTGGGAATTTAGTTCCACGTCGAAGGCGTTCCCATCGAGTTCCCGAGGCTTCAGAGGGTGAAGCCCATTGACTCTTCGAGAGGGCGACCAGGATCAAACACAAGAAGATTTAGTTGTTGACTAGTTGTCGTCTAATTGTGTTGTACTTTACCTCGTAACTTTTTAATGTAATTCATTTATTTTTAAACTTTCAATGTATGTGAACTATAACTTGATGTAAATGGAATTACCTTCTTTCGATGTAAAAATGTCTCTATGATATGAATCTCCTTACGAAAACTCTGATTTTGCGGAAATTGAATCTTTCACTGAAGAGGATTTCTCCCAACCTCTTGAATAGCACGAGAAGCAGCGTCTAGCCCACAGGGTACACTCAACTCGACTTCTAAGCATCTAGCTCGCAAGGTACACTTAAAAGGTTTCTCTATAAACGTCTAGCCCGC
>JAULKK010002097.1:0-10554 GCA_032355705.1 Rubia peregrina
TAACTGAATTAATTATCTCCGTAATTAATTCTCCAACTATATATGGAAAATGCACATTGACTGAAGGACACTATTCCTACACATAGAACAAGCAAGAGGTGGTGAAACAAAAAATTGGTGAAGATCAAATGAATAAAGCTGGTGCTGGAGATGTGGTAATTGCAACTACGAAGATTTCTCTTTCTGCTGTAGTAATTGGCATTAATGACCTATTAAATGGAAACTTCATATCAACAGTATCCATTCAAATAGTGGTTTTGCAAGGAAATCCTGATAGCAGGGTGTTCATCTTATCTAAAATGATCAGCCCGTTGGTCTTATGTGGAAAAATATTATATCCAAATCAGTGTTAAGAGAACACATCTTAGCAACAGAATCTTCCACATGATTGGCTTCCTTGAAAATATGTATCAGGGGGTTCTTTCCCAAAGTGTAATGGACTGAATGGATGAGATCATTGAATTTCCAATAGGTTGTTGATGAATCATTAATCATTTGGACTGCAGTTTTGCAATCTGATTCAAAGATAGTAGTACCGTCAAAATTCCTAATGCAATTAGTACCTGTCTGGATAGTTAAAACCTCAGCATGAAATGGGTATTTACCTTTGGTAATAACATTCTTAGCAACAACAAAATTTCCAGTATGATCTCTTAGAATAAGTCCTAAGATTGCATCTCCATATTTACCATTCCAAGCTGCTTCCACATTACATTTTAAATGATACATGCCAGGCTTAATCCACTTAATCATCTGAAGTTTAGGTTTGTGGAGGTATCAATCATATGAAATCAACATGAGAATCGTTTAACTTCATTTTTTTAAAAGGTTTAGCCAAGAAAGTCAGATGAACATGATCCCTAATTTCTATCAGAATCTGGGAGGGATTGCTGGGGATAGATTTATATATGAACTTATTCCTTGTTTTCCACAATGCCCAGCAGACAAGAGAAGGGATTATATGCATGAGTTTATTCCGAATGTATGAAGAACCAAAAAAATACCAGTAAGATGCAAGTTTATCCCATAAAGTCGAAAAAATTGGAACAGGTATTCTAAGCCAACTATGAATCTCGTTCCAAACTTCAGTGGAAATATGACAAGCATTGAAGAAAAAATGACCTACTGAATGAACTTGGTTACAGTTGATACATATTAATGGAAGATTAAAACCAAAGAGCATCTAAACATCATCAAGAGGTATCATATAGTTTATCAACTTCCACATTAAGATTGATATTTTCTTTTGGATTCTTGAATCCCAGATTTTTGTTAAACCTAAAATATTACTCGGTTGTAGCTTAGCATCTGGTAAGTAGATTTAGAGGTGAATTGACCTCTCTCATTTGGTTTTCACATCAAGATATCTGATCTCTGATCAGATACTGTAGCCTCATGCAAAAACCTAAGAATTTCAGGGTTGGTTGCAGAGGTTATGAAAAATAAAAATGGATCTCTATGTTAATAAAACCCAGCCATTGTAGACTGCAATGGAATGGCAGTTATATCAGGGTCCAATAGATCTATAAAAGAGCCATAATCTGTCCACTTAGAATACCAAAAAGGTGAGAAGCCTTGGCCTTGAATGACTCTTGAATGCTGATCTGCCAAGGTATTAATTGGACAAATTCTTTCATAAATCTGAGATGATTTTTTAGAGACAACTAATGACCAAATGAAAGTGGACCACAAAGTATTCCTTATTTGAAACTTCCACTAGAATTTAAGGGAGCATGTTTGGATGATGTGTCTGAGTGATCTTCTAAAACCTAAACCATAGAAATTTACATAATTACACAACTCAGTCCATTTCTTCCAATGACTTTTCTTTTTCAGATCAGTTTCTCTTCTAAATTGATTTAATAACCTAATTGGGTGGTCTAATTATACCTAGGATATGTTGGGTCAGGGGAATTATACCTATTTGAATTAGAGTCCATTTTCCTCCCATACTTAGCATATTGTTCTTCAAGTTATTTATCTTGCTATCAATCATTTCTAGTAGTGGCTAAAAATGAATTTTTTTAACCCTACCTTCTGTAATTGGACAACCTAGATACTTCAAAGGAAAAATCCCATGTTTTATGCCTAAAATATGCTTAACCTATTTTAACTTAGGAACGGATGCATGCATGTTTACTAATATAAAAATCAAATTTTCTGTAATTTATTTCCTATCATGTAGTTTATTCAAACTTTTGAAGAAACACTTTCAGTCTGATTAGGGTATCCTTAGATACTTTAAAGAAAATAATGGTATCACCCGCATAGCTATGGTGGGAAAGAGGCTGAGAATTTGGTGGCAGTTGAAAGTAATCCAATTTCTTATTAAGGAAAATAAAACCATGGCTTCTAATAAAATATTCAGAGAATAAATTAAAAATATAAGGAAATAGGGGATCACCTTGTTAATACCTCTTAATGCCTTGAAAAATCCAACTAGCAAACCATTAACTAAAATAGAAAAACGAGCCTCGTAGATATTCCTCATGATCATTTGTACAAAACTTCCACGTATACCAAATTTAAGCATGTTATTGTTAAGGAATGCTAGCTAACCCGGTCAAAGGATTTTTTAAGGTCTAACTTAATGATACAGCTAGGTACTCTATGTTTCTTACGTAGAAATCTTACCATCCCTTGAAGAAAGATCACATTGTCATATATGTCTTTGTTTTTTGGAAAGCTGATTGATGTGGTGAGATAAGTTTATCCATCAATAACTTAATTCTATCAGTTAGTGATTTAGAAGGGGGGAAAATTAATCACATTAGAAAGGCTTATTGGCCTGTAATCATCAAAAGAAAAGGGAGTGATTTTTTTTAATAACTGGAATCTAGGTACTTCTTATACCTTTTGAGATTTCAGCATTTGTATGGTTTCATCCAATAGATCATGAGAAATAATGTTCTAGGATTTAATGAAAAAGGAGAAAGTATACCCAACAGGCCCTGGGCTACTGTTTTTGTTCATACTATAAACCGTGGTTTTTAGTTCTTCCAAAGTTATAGGTTTAAGAAGATTTTCATTATTTTTGGGTGTTATTATCTTGGGAATTTGGCTCAAGAAATGGGAGTAGTATATGCCAGATGAGGGTTGAGGGGGTTCAGTCAAAAGTTGTTTATAAAATCTTACAGCGTCATCCTCTATGATACGTCCATTTTATACGATGATTTTGTGACCCTTTAACACTCATTTTGGTATGCTTTTATATTTTGGATCCTCCATTTTACCTTGAAACTCTATTACTAGAGTTAAGAGCAACTTTAACGCTCTTATCACTTTTAATACGGATTTTGTGAGACGAGGTAATCATTGGAAGATTTGAAGACTCCATTTTGAAGACAATGAAGACTTTGAAGACCTAAAGAAGAGAAGAGGAGACTACTATACTTAGACCAAAAAGAAGTAAATTGTGAGGGCAGAGTACTCTGGCCGTCACGAGTCGCGACGATCATCGGCCCAGACTTACTTTTTGGACTTTTTGTACTATAAATACTCATTACTTTTCTCTTTCTTCCAAAAACTTTTCTCTCCCGATTCTTCTCTGTAAAACCCTAGTTTTTCCATCTTAGTTCTATCTTGAATTCATGTTTGATTTGCTTTTGTTAATTAGTATGGGTTCTAGTAGCTAAACATAACCTAGGAAGCAGTTGATTAAGGCTTACAAGCCCATGTCTTGAGATCTATATTGTGTTTGAATTGGGTTGTTGAATCCATTAATGATATTGGAAGTTTGAGTATATGAATTGCTTTTATGATTATGTGTTAGGGTTTGGAGAAATTAGCTAATTCTCTCTTATTTTGATATGAAATCCAAGAGCATGAGTTAGATCTTCTAATGTTGTTGATGATTTGATGAATTCTAGATAAATGTGATAATGCCGAATTCTTTGTCATGTTTGTTTTGTGTAGCAAATGAGAGAGGTTTATGAACGTTGAACATTCTTGACTAATCTTGTGTAAATGCATGAATTGGTTCAATGCTTAGACATGGTGTAGTTTTTATAAGTGTTACCAAGCTTGTTGATTCTTTGTACTTAAAGCCATTAATGGAATACCTTTAGGCATTGAACAACTAAAGGGGTCATTAGTGAGGTTTAGCGAGAGATGTCGAATTCACTCTTGTAAACTACTATCAAATAAGGGTTGAAGATTTATCTTCACAACAATTAGTAAGAGTGTTAAATAGATTATATGGTCAATGATAGATAGAAGACTTGGAAGTAGAAGTCAATTGTCCCCAAGATCCTGTAATTCGTGTTTAACCTTATTTTAGTGATTATTGCTTAGTTAGTAGGTTTGTATGGTTTGATAGTGTAACTTGTCTTTAATTTGATAACTTAGAAACCAATCCAAAAACCCTCCTCTTTATGTGCTTTTATATATATATATATATGCATATCTTTATATCTAGTATAGTATTTACCGTTATATGAGCAAACACTTAGACATATCCCTTGTCTCTGTGGACGACCCGACTTGCCATTATCTACTTAGTTGTAGTTAAGAGCACTTTATGGCTTAAAATAGTAACTTTGAAAGGTACGGCGATGACCTCCCACCCTCAGCATGAGTCATTTGTCCCAACACGGCCGGTGCATGCCCAGACCTTCATTAAGCTAAGTATGGACATGGGTCATTTCCTTTTACATGGCATGTGTCATTTCATTTCTAACATTTGAAGACCAGCCCACGGGTTGCGAAGATTAACTCCGCTGCACCATCTTCTTGCTCAGAAATCAACTTCCAGTCGATAGCCTGCAAGGATTTACATGATCGATCAACTGATCAAGAAGAGCTTCTAGTCGATGGCATATGCCAAATGACAAGGGAACAAGCATTAGAAAGGACAAAATGGAGTCCCACCTGACGGTCCGTGCTGACTAGCATGGACCGTGCCAGACCCAGTCGGCACGACCCATGCCAATTTTGGCTTCTAAGGTTTTTAGCCTTATTTTTGGATTTTTTTTTCAAGGCTCAATTCTTTACTACTCTATATGGAAAATTATGTCTACTATGGTTTAAATTTGGTTCATTTTATTTCCATTCTCCTAAGAGTAGGTAGAGAGATAAAGGGATTAACCCACCTTTCTAATTTCTTGTCTTCTTGTTTTGCCCAAGGGTATTGAATCCAATGAAATATTTAGGTTCAATGCTTAGGGGTAGTGATTTAGCTTAGTGTTTATATTTGTGTTCGTGATTTGGTAATTGTTTTGCGAGATTCTATAGATCTACCTTTCCTTTTTTACATATGAATATTGTATTGGTTTGTTCTTCACATTCTTGTTAATTGCATGGTTTCCACACTAAGACAGCACAAACCGTAGTTTACGTACATGTTGGCACATCTATTTATATCCCCGGGGAAGAGAAACCAAGATGTAATAAGGTACCAGGATCCGAGATCGTTTGGGTGTGTGCATGTGGGTCGCTAAGCTACCGTTAGGATGATTGGAAGATAGTCTTAGCTAGAAAATTGGCCTAAAGGGTTATGGTTAGAGATAATGTTAGTAACAAACTAGAGTTAGCATAATTTTCAATCTTAGAGCCATCGATAAGGTGCCTATCCCTTTGCCTCTGTAGGCCTAGAGAAAAACATTCGTAGTGGAGTGCCCAGAATTTAATAGCCTAGGGAAGAATCATAACTACACATTGGCTAGGCCATTGTGCACTTCCCTTATTTCAAAGACAGTGCTGATAGGAGAGACTGTGTGGACCCGTATGTGATAGATAATGGGTAGTGTTGACCATCGACCACACTATGTGTTATAAGCATTAGGATAGGTTCACATGTCTCGAATGTGATTGAACCTAGGATCAAAACATACTACCGACCATGTTATGAAAATATTCCCCAAGTGTTAGTAATATATAGTTTTACTCTCTTGTGCCCTTGCATGCTTGTAGTTGTTAGTTAAAAATCCCCACAACACATGTTTTGCAACATTAGTTATTCCTAACACATGATCGGATTGAGAACCTGATGTGTGCAGTTGACTTTTAGATTCCTAGTATCTCTGTGGATGGCCCCGGTCTTGCAACTATCTACCCCATAGGTAGTATAGTAGTAGGAACAAGAGCAACAATATACATTCTCCTCTTTGACCTTAAGAGTGCCCTCATCGGGTTAATTAGGGCATTTCTTGTGAAAAAGGTTGTGTGTTTTATAAGCAACCCCAAGAGGAGTTGGGTCAAATTTTGGCGCCATTGAAGGGGATGCTAGTCTAAAGGTTTAATCATTAACTTGAATAGCTTGGTAGTTGAGTTTTTAGTGTTTTTTTTGCTTGAGTTGATTTTTGGTGTTGAGCCTTTGTGATAGTGATCCTCGTAATCCATGTGCTATTGTTTTTTCTTAGTTGGATATTTTTTTAGTTTTTATTGTACCTACCCTTGCCATGAACCAAGGAACTCTACACTATTTAGCGGAAAACGTAGGTAGTCAGAGAAGAATGAGTAAGAGAGCTAGAGTAGGGGTTACACAAGAGCTAAATTTTGTGTTTGAGGAAACTGTAACTATGATGGAGGACAATCGCACCCTTAGGGAGTTGATGGCTCTTAACTTGGAGAATCAACCCCTGTGTATTGTCTTCCCACCTTTGTCACTGAATGTGACTTGTGAGCTCCCGAGCAGTATGATCCAATGTTTTCCAACTTTCCATGGAATGGCCGGTGAAGACTTGGACAAGAATTTGTTGGAGTTTCACCTAGTATCCACCAATATGAAGCCATCGGGAGTTTCAGAAGAAGACTAAAACCCGGATGCATCACTTCTTTGATGGACATGAAGCGAAGGTTTCTTGAAAAGTACTTTCCAGCTTCCAAGTCCACAGATTTCAAGAAACATCTTTCCAACATATCCCAAAAGGCTAACGACTCCCTTTATGAATATTATCATAGGTTTAAGAGATTGTTAGCGAGATGTCCTTACCATCCATTTAAAAAAGGCGACTTGGTGTATTATTTCTTTGAAGGACTTTGCGACAAAGACGTGAGGATGGTTAATGTTGTATGCAATGGTTCCATGTCCAACAAGAGTCTGAGAAATACAATGGCATTATTAGAATCAATGGCCAACGGGGCAAGGCAATTTATCACTAGATCCTGAGTGAAGAAATTGGATGAGCCGGCTCAATATCCCAAATTGGAAGAGCAATTTCAGGCACTTTCCTTGATGATGAAGGAATTTATGAAGGGGGGAGTCCACCAAGGCAAGTTATATATTTTTTATATCGATGAGGTTATTCTTACCTCTAAAGGGAGACCATTTGGCACATGTAGTCTGATCATCATGCCGATACTTGTCCACAAGTGGTGGAAGATTTTGAATAAGGGAAAGTGTTAGACTTCAATGGTGGAAATAGGCAACAATTTTCTAAGGGGCAATAACAAGGGTTTCGAGGAAACCAAGGTAGAGATAGTAAAGATCCCTACGCAAATAGTTTCAATCCTTGATACCCGGATCACCCCAACTTCTATTGGTGTGGGAAGGAAACTCAAGGATACAACAGAGGTGGACAAACTCAAACTTAACCCTACCCGAGAGGAGAAGGGTCTTCCATCAACAACTCCTCTTTATAAAAGTTGAACCAAGAGGAGATCTTTGATTCTATATATCAATCGGAAAAGAAAGACAATGTGTTCACTGAGGGAAAAATGAGAGAAATAGAGGATCTTGGCCCTAGAGCATTTTTGAGTATCAAGAATCTGGAGTCTAAATCAGCCAACTCTCCACCTCGCTGAGTCGACTTGAGGCTATGGAATCCAGCAATATTTCTTCCCAACCCAAGATCAATCAAAGAAATGTGAGTGCGTTGAAGCTAAGGAGCGGGATGGAGGTGTGTGAGACCAAAAAATAAATTGTGCAATAGGTTGTTTGTGGAAGGTGGCGAGACTAACTTTGAAGAGCGATAGAGGGTTGTTGAAGAGGAGCTTCCCAAAGATCTCCCCACCACCAAGGCGAGGGTGATCCCTCCACCATCTTTTCCTAATGAAACTTAGGGGACGGCCAAAGGTGGCAACAAATAAGGCACACATTCACAAAATCTTTGAAAAGGTTGAGGTTAACGTTCCAATTTTGGATTTAATTGAGAAAGTTCTCTCTTACTCCCTCCGTCCCAGCTTAAATTTCCCACTTCACTAGTCACTATTCAGTATCTAACTTTGACCACATATTTGAATAGATATATAAATAATAATATTATGATATATGATATTGTTCAATTTGTCGTAACAAGTAGTTTCCAAATATTAACTTTTTATTTGACATTATTATATGTAGGTAAAGATATTAACGATCAAACTAGTTTCTCATAGAGCGTAATAATGATTGCTTTGTAATTTAAGCTGGAACGGAGGGAGTATGCTAAGTTCTTGAAAAAGTCATGGCCTAAGAAGAGGAATAAACCAATTGGGAAGGTAGGATAATTGAAGATAGGGGAAGGGTCTACTCGAAATCACAGGAACTTGCCAAAAAAATGTGATGACCCCGGGATGTTTTCAGCTCCTATCTCCTTAGGTGGAAAAATGGTGAAAAATGCTATGATCGACTTTGGAAAATCTATTAATGTGATCCCTTGTGGCCTTTATCAAAACCTAGACATAGGATATAGAAACTAGGCTAATTGTCCAATTAGCCGATCACTCCAAAGCTATCCCTCGAGGTTTAGTTAAGGATGTAATGGTTAGGATATGAAATTTTGTGTTTTCGATGGACTTCTATGTCCTTGATGTAGTGCACGATGGTGGTGCACCCTCAATTTTATTGGGGAGACCTTTTTTAAAAACATTAAGGACTAACATAGATGCTCATTTAGGTACATTAACTCTAGAGGATGATATAGATAAGGTGGGATTTGAAATCTATAGTTTAAGAATGATTCACATAATCCCTATCTTATAGTGCACCAACATGAAATTATACTCGATTGTGTGCCAACAAGGTGTGACAATCATGCAATACACAAGAATATTAAGAACAAGCTAACATAATAATCACAAAAGCACATAGAAATAGGTCGATCTATGAAATCACACAAAATGAACATCAAAACATAAATACAAATATTATCCCCAAGTAATATCTCTGCTCCCTAAGCATTGAACCCAAGTATTTAATTGGATTCAACATCTTTGGAACAAAGAAAAATAAAAAGATGAAAAGAAAAGAACCTAGAGAGAAGGAAGAGTGTTTTCTCTCTCTAGCCTATTAATGAGATCTAAAAATGAGAATAATATTAAACCCTAGTAGAAAAAGATCAATATATATAGTGGAAAGGAATTGGGCCTAAAATCGGCCCAAAAGTGGCCAAAAACCCTAGCAGCTGCCACTGGTGCGGAGGGTGCCTTCAGACATGGCCCGTGCCGGCCAAGAAGGCTAGTGCTGACATGAGACACCGACCTTGGCACGAGCCATGAAATTCATGAATGCGCGGGGTACCATCTCTGTCACGGTCCATTCTGCCTCGTGCCGGCTCTTTGTTTTGCTCCTTCTAATCCAAGCCATGCATCATTTAGCTCGCCCCATTAGCTAGAATCTCAATTTTCTCAATACCTCTGTACGCTCCGCGTCATTCTTCACACCTCGTGGAATTGTCTTGGTATTTTTGACTTGAAACAACACGGGCCGTGTAAAATATAATGTCCTGCTCCCATACTTAGCTAATTTTCAGTGTGAAAAAGTGACTTAAAGTGCATGACCAGATGAAACGGGGACCCCTCATACTGGAATTTGACACGACCTCCCTCACACGGGCTATGATGCTTGGTGCAGGCCATTCTAGCTTTTGGCTCATGGAAGGCTTGTGCGATCCATGCCGGCCATGGCTAGTTTGCTTGGCTAACTTCTTTCCTCCGATGTGGGTGAACCCTTGTCCAATTTGGGAGTCCCTATGGTCGATTTTATAGTGCTCAAGAAGATAACTCTAATGGTGACACTCTCAAGGGATAATTCTTCTATGATTTTTCCTAGAAATCCATGTAACCTCAAAAAATGATCTCTCTGTTTCTCTTTAGCCTTCTTGAACTTCGAATCTACCTGTCTTTCCCAATTCCATCTAATACCACACTTCGGAGTCTGTGGACTTCAATATACTACCATCAATGTCAATGGCCTTCGATATATTCTACCATTCTTGCGAATAACCTTCAAATATATACTACCACCCTTGCGGATGGCCTTTTACAAAAGAAAATGAAAAAGTACTCGTGAGCAACCTACTAATGAGATCAAAGAGGAAGATCTAGGTGCCTGTGAGCACAAAGTGTCCATTAGTTTCAATTAAGTCTACAAAACATGGGATTTAGACAAAAAAATCAATAATTGCCATTTAAACCCTTTGTCCTGTAAACCTGACTAAAACTAGCAATCAACCAAACAAAATAAGATAATAAATTTTTTTAAATGCATCCGCTAACGCATGCATAATGGTGCACATCAATCACCCCACACATAAACATTTACTCATCCTCGAGTAAAAAAAATGAGAAAAGATCTAAGCGAAATGTAGCATGCAAAGAGAAGTTAGCCAATACATTCAACTTATTCCCAAACTA
>JAULKK010002108.1:0-10554 GCA_032355705.1 Rubia peregrina
AAAATAGTTTACACTCACTAATAAAGATAATTGTATAACTATGCAGTTCAGCTATACATTGGTACTCCATCTATTCCAGCTGAAAGTGCACTCAAATATTTTCTATATAAATTTTTAGCAAAGTTTGACCGCATATTTAAATAGATATATAAACAACAATATTAACTTATATGATATTATTCAATTCTTTATAACAAGTAATTTGTAAATATTTATTTTTTATTTGCCGTTAATGAACGTAAGAGTTGGTGGAAGAAATAAGGTCGTCAGACTTTAATGAAAAGACAACGGCTTTCTCTGTCCGCGTTGAAGTTCTGTTTTAATTTTAAGCTCCTTATAGAAAATTTTCTTTTCTTTGCAATTTCTCATGCAGCCTATTCTGGGCATTGTGTTTCAAACCAGAGAACTTTCACTTTGAGCCAATCAAAGAGTGACACATCAGGTGACTTTGAGCATTTGACTCTTGCAAACTTATGTACCCAGATATGTTGCCGGGTCGGGTCTATTATTAGGATTTAATCACTGTAATGGATCAAGTACTCAATTAAATTTTGAAATATGAATTTTCTCTTAATTGTATTTAATTAAATTATTTCATTATATAAAAGATTACTTAATTAATAAAATTATGTTTCAATAAGGATTTAACAAAATATTTTTTTAATGAAAAATATAGAGTGAACCATTGAAGTAGATACACTGTAGCAACTGTTAAAAAACACTGTCACAATTGTAAAATGGATGAAGACATTTGAAATGCTCTTACTCCCCCGGGTACCTTGTTTGACCGTAATTTTTTTTCATGCCATGCTTGACCATCGATAATTTTTGTTATATACAATAATAGACATCATGTGAGATGTCTTTGAATTCTCCGTAATGTGTAGTTTCTGAAATGTTAAATTTATCGTTTGTTATTAGACACAAATAAAGTTATCGGTGGTAAAACATGCCGTGAGAAAATGTCAAAAAAGGAATGGAATAAATAGAGGACCGGAGGGAGTAACTTTTATTCCTTAGTCTCTCATCTCATCTACACCCTATATTTTCTAGAATTTCACAGTTAGTTCTTCAATCTAATTTTCAATTATTAATGTCTACATTTTCCCTTGTAATCATCCATCACGATCAAAGAGTGCAATAATCGAAAAAAACACAGAGTGCATGCAGATATGCTGTAGATTCAATCAAAATTACATGAAGAGTGAAGAGTGAGGTTGAGATGAGAAGTTCAATGTTATGATCCAAAAAATGTACGAGGTCTAAATATTAGACCTAATTCTATGATAAAATGCAAGGAAAAATGCAAAAATAACCCTATTAAACTTTGAAAGTGCAGAAATGACCTTTTATAAATCCGAAAGTGCAACATTAACCCTAAGTTGTTGAACAATGGTGCCGATATACACAAATTTCACTATTCTGACATTGACTGAATGAATTCAGGCATTGACCTAATACGAAAAGACTAAAATACCCTTTAGCTTAAAAATAAAAATTCAATGACCAAAATAATCCTAGGGTTACCACCTCTAACACCACCACTGCCCGCCGTCGCCGCTGGCCGAACTTTCAATTTCTCCAGAAATTTCTGAAGCCTTGAGATTTCTTCAGATTTTTCAGAATCTGGAGTACGCCACTGTGGGCTTCTCCTAGAAATTGAGACCTCAATTCTCCCATGTTCCGTCAGAAAATTTAACTTCATTTTGGCTTTGAATTACCTACCTCATCCACCTCACTACCTCCATCCGTTGTGAACATGGATTTGTGAAGAGACCGTTGTAACCCTACCCTCGATGTATTAACCGCTCCACCGCTGCCGACATTTGCTTCGCTCCGATGCTGCCTCCATATGGAGGTATCTATGCAAACTGGGTTATGGCCACCACTGCAAATTTTCTCCACCGCTCCCGCTGCCTCCATCTATCGGTGTCTTCATGAACTAGATTTTGTCCAAATCTCCAAATAGCCAAATTCTCCGGCAATCCCAGTTTACAACGATGGTGAGGTAGCGGTGCGGGTAGAGGGAGAGAGGGGATAATTTGGCTGTGGCCTTCTCTAAATTCCATCGTGGGCTTCTCTAGCGGCATTAAGGTAGCGGGCTTCTGACGACATTGAGGATTTGACCGAGGGCTTCTCCATATTAGGATCAATTTTTTTATTGGAAGAAAAACTATCTAAAAGGGTATAATTTGTCTTTTCCTATTTTTTTAAAAAATTATTTTAATAATTTTCAGTCAAATTCCGGATTTTAGGGTTAGATTGACACTTTTGTCCAAAACTTAGGGTTAGATTTGCACTTTTGGATTTTACAATGTCATTTCTGCACTTTCGACCGAAACACTAGGTTTAAAATGCACTTTACTCTAAAATGTATGAGGTTCAAAGATTAGACCTAATTCATAAGAGAGCTAATTTAACGAAGATGGCAAAGTTTTTGCATAGCGAACAATGAAAATATGTCGAGAAATGAGTACCACATAACCACTACGTAAGCCAGAACAGAAAAATATGGCCAGTGCAATTTGCAGGGAAGACTATCATACAGACACCACGATGTCCACACATATGAGTCACAACCATATAATCAACACACGTTAGTTCCCTTTGACCAATTTTGACTTTTGGTTAATTTCAATCCTCTGTTGTCGGAGATCAACCTTCCTACATCAGTCAAGATTATTTTTTTATTTTCAATTTTAAAATATTGTTAATATGAAAGGTTATATTTATTCATCGTCTAATATCACAATATACAAGAATATTAGAGTTGCAACAAAAGGTAGTGTTGACATGTTTTTACATCCTTGAGATGATCAACTGCAAACAAGGCATAGAGCGGTCAATCCTGGTATTCGAGTCGGGTTCGAGTTGAACATACTTGGGTTAAAATGAGTCAAGTTGAAATGGGCCAAAATTTATTTTTTGGGTTGGGTCGGTTTGGATTAAAACGAGTTGAAATCTGTTTGTCAAGTTGGGTCAAACTGGGTTTGGGTTGAAACGCATCAAAGTCTATTTGTCGGGTCGGGTCGGGTCAAAATGTGTTTGGGTTAAAATGTGTCAAAGCCAGTTCGGATCGGGTAAATGTCAAGTCAGATTCTGGCGGATCTGAATGTTTCTCGGGTTAGATCATATTGGGTTACACTACTAGAATACATGTACATAGGCACCGGTATGTCAATGTTGAGAGAGCAATACCGGTACTAGAAATTTCATAGGCACCGACAATAGACAAATGAAGTAAAATACCACTGAATCATATATATATATATATATATATATATTGCACTGAATAGTATGATCCCAAACAAAGCACCAGGCTCTGATGGAATGCCACCTTCATTTTTCTAGCAATACGGGAACATTGTGGGACCAAAGGTCACCCAAGAGGCACTACATTATTTGAATGATGGGAAATCTATGAGCTCATTAAATGGGAAAAATGTCATCCTCATTCCAAAGGTGAAGCAGCCGAACATCTCCCAATTAAATCCTATTAGCTTGTGCAAAGTGGTTTACCGAATAATTTCAAAATGCATTGCTAGTTGACTAAAAATGGTTCTAGATAAATTGATTTCAAATCACCAAAGGGTTTTTGTGAAGAATGGACTGATCTCGGACAATATCATTATTGCCCATGAAGCACATCATCATATTAAGAGGTGAACCGTAAAACATAAAGGGCAGATGTCAATTAATCTAGACATGAGCAAAGCCCTTGATAGAATTGAATGTAACTTTCTACTGAAGATACTAGAGATAATGGGGTTTGATCAAGCATTCATAAGTCTGATTGAAAGCTACATCTCGATAGTGTATTTATCCTTCATGCTAAATGGGAAATATTTTGGAAGGGTTACACCCACTAGAGGACTGAGTCAGGGAAACCCTCTATCTCCGTATTTATTCATAATTTGCAACGAGGTTTTCTCAAAAATGATCCGGGTAGGAGCAGAGACTAAGAGATTGCACGGTTTGAAGATTGTAAGGAATTCACCAGTTCTATCACATCTCATGTTTGCTGATGATACACTAATTCTTGGAGAGGCAGCAAACCAGGAGGCAGTGGTGTTAAGAGATATTTTATTGTTACATGGACAGAAGATTAATCCCAACAAGTCTTCAATCATGTTTAGTCCAAACGCTAGGGATAATATTAATGCTAGCATTCTAGATACACTCCAAATGATAGAAGCATTCACCCATGACAAGTACTTGGGACTTCTTATAGTTTTTGGGCGATCAAAGACAAGTGCATTGGAGGGAGTTAAAGATAGAATCTGGGCAAAAATTGATAGTTGGGAACATAAAAAAATATCAAAAGGTGGAAAAGAGGTTCTGATAAAATCAATATTAAAGGCTATATCCACTTATACCATGTCGTGCTTTGTGTTACCTGACAAACTCATTGAAGTTATATACCGACTATACAGTCAATATTGACGAGGAAGCACATCTCAGAAGAAAAAGATTCACTGGGCCACATGAACAAAGTTGTGTTTTCTAAAGAATATGAGAGGATTAGGCTTTAAGGAACAAAAGATTTTCAATACCACACTGTTGGGAAAACAGACATGGCATTTTCTTGTCAACCAAAACTCAACTGTTTCCAAGCTTCTAAAAGTCAAATACTTCCCATCGAGTACCTTTTTAGATGAAAACAGTGTTTCATGATTTTTATTTATTTATTGATTGGATGAAATGAAGTGGACGTGATAGGAGAAATTTTATTTTTTGCATATATGTGTCATAACTGTTGATTGTTTGGGGAATATTTGATAGATTGAATACATTTTTTGACCATTTGGCTGAATTTGCAAACAATCAGACCAAGTTAACTTTCTTTGTGACATCGCATATTCATAATGACTTGATTTTGCGACCTCGCAAATGCTATGCTGTTCAGCCAAAATGTTATCGACATGCCTGCGAGTTCGGTCATACCATTAACTTCATCTAATTTTTGAACATATTACTGATCACTGTATATAACTTCATCTAATTTTTGAACATATTACTGATCACTGTATATAACCTTGTCCCACAGATGCCAGCGAAGCAGACTGTCAAATGGTCTAGGGGTAAGGGCATTGTAGGGGGTTCCTCTCGAGCGAAGAAGGCGAAGCCTAATGACGCCCTTCACCACCAACTTTTGATGAGAGACAGTTTTTCCTAGAGAAAACAAGATGTGTTTCCAGGTAATCAGAAGAAGTCGGGTTAAGGAGGTGAGGGCCATGAAGGCCAAGGATGTGCAGCGATTACACATTGACGTATTCCTCGAGCACTTCAAAGCATCAGGAATAGATGAGCTGATTTTCCTGGACAAGCCCACATATGACAATAAGGTGAAAACATTCTACTCAAATTTAACTTATTTTAGTACTGGGAACTACAAAACAAAATTGAATGGAGTGAATATATTTTTTCCAAGTGAGTTGGTCAACGAGGCAATCAGGTGCACAATTGGTCGACGGGAGGAGAACTCGTTTGAAAGGCTCCGCCTCTACTGTTAGGACTCATGGCCTAATAGGGTCGCCAAAGATGATCAGTCTGGGGTGTTTGAACCCAACCGCATGGTAGAAAAATACTTCAATATTAGAGTGGGCAACGACGTATTTAAGTGAAGGGACATTGAGATTGATGTTCCGGAGCTTGAGGAGAGGATGGTGTACAACATCATTGTCCAATGCCTTAACCCGTCAGGACATCCTTCAGAGCCTATAATTAACGATGTCATCCTCTATTGGCACATTATGAAGAACAAGGTTTTTGACCCCGGTTACACCATCATCTAGGAAATGCACACTGTGGTTGTCGCCTAGAAGAGTCAGACTCTCTCATATGGAAACATAATCACTACCCTAATGGAGAAACCGAATGTTCCCATCTGATCTACACAAAAGATCATGCTGAGGTACTATGATGGGAACTACTTTGGCCAAAAGCATTGTCACTGGGAGGCGGGGGCGTGGATTGATCGCAACGTCCCCCAAGGCTAATCTTGATCCAACATCCACCCTCGGACATGAGGCAACTCCATCGACCTTCATAGATAGGCATCATGTCCCTTCCACTCATTTCCTACGATCTGGTATGAAAATTGTTATTATTTTTGTTCATTCCCAGTTATAATTTATTACATCAATCTAATTAGAATGAATTGGACATAATTTTTATTACATCATAATTGAAACGTAGTGCCTGGAGCATGCTCTTGAATAACATGGCCAAGACCAAGGAACCTGTGCAGCGTGTGAACGGAAACCAATAGAGGATCTTAGTGGAGTTGGCAGGGTTGGGGGCCCTTCTTTGTGGTGGAACAAATGTGCATCATGTGGTCCCCCACGTGACTTCACCGGGGTAAGTGTAAAATGAAAATGAAGAGGAGTTTGGGGAGAAGGAAGCAGATGCAATGGCCACTGATGAAGAAGAAATGGATTTCGGTGAGGAGTCGGGGTCTACCGATGATGGTTCCAAGCATGAGGAAGAGTTCAACTATTCAGGTAGTTTGACAGAGGATGAGGAACCGAAGATTCCTGATGATGATCCATAATCACTTTATGTACTCTTTGATGAATTCCTAAATGTTCTAGATGTTACTATTTTGTGGAATTATAGTGTTAGCGAGCGTACGCTAAAATTTAATTATTTTATCCTTTTGCTAATAGTAGAATACAATGTTTGATGTATAGTGTTTTTTATATGTTCTCAACTGCTGTGAGCTCGGAATGAGAACTTGTAGTTTTTCATTCTGAGTTCTAGTTTAAATTTTCTAGTTGTCAATTGAACTACAGTTTATAGCGTGCAACATCGCACATATGTCGTACCATACTATTTGGTTTGAACGATGGCTTCTTAACTTATGTGCAAGATCACATGAATTAATTGATTTAAGTCGATTTAGGCACTGTCTTTGATCGACTAGTTTGCCGACACTGTGTACGACATAGCATATCTACTTTTTCATAAACACGTGGCTTATGTGCAATGTCGCTAGTTGGAGATCGTTCTTACCATTTTGGAAATAGACTAGTAGTGCGATGTTGGCCAGTATCTTTCCAAAGCTATTACTTATTTTCTTCGAGCCAAAATTGGAATGCCAATTGATTTACCAATTACATAAAAACACGAAGCAGAAAATAAACATTCAACATGGTTAGTTAAAGAGGTTTCTACATCTAATCTATGTTTTCTTCTTCTTCTTCTTCTCTTCTTCTTATTCTATTTGGGATACTTTTCAATCCATACGCATTCCTCAGGGTCTCTCCTCAATGCTTGCTCCACCCTAATTATCTCATTCTGGCCGACATTACTGGAGCTGGGTAGTGTATATGGAATAATGCCAGACATTGAAGATGGACTAACCTCTCCCACAAATTGAATTTTCCCATGAATGACTACTGATTTACTAGAATCACAAAGATCATCAACATAAAACACTTGTGTAGCCTGTGAAGCAAGGATGTAAGGATCGCCAGTAGAATATGTCTTGCTCAAGTCGATGACTGTAAAACCTAGCTCGTCGATCGATACACCTACAATGTTGTCCACCCCTTTGAATTTGAAAATTGGGACCCCAAAACTTGTGTATAAGAGTTCCCAAATTTCCTCAATCACCCCCATAGTAGGACATGTTCCCATACACTGGAGTTCTATCATTTGCACTGCTAACATGTAATGCTTTTGTAACTATGCTAACACCACTATTTTGTGTTACAGTATTTGAATCTCATTCACAGGTTGAGAAGGTAAAACCATTCATGTTATAGCCCGTTAAGGAAATCGCAATTGCAGAAGACATGAAGGCTAACCAATTAAGGTCTCGCCTTGATTGTCCCCGACTATAGTTTTTCATAGCCAATCGATGAAAGTGTGTGATTATGTTCTTCAAGCACTTGCTTCTATGACCAACTGAGGTGCCGCTCTTTGATCATGGCCATGTGTATATCCATGAATGGGGGCACCACATCTAAATTTTGCAGAACATATAACTCTGCTTTTGACAACTCGTCAAGAGATGATACCCAAGTTATTCCTTTCCACAAGCCTTTTCCACCCACTCTGTCCACATTTCACATTTTTGGTACCCCAACCGACTCTTCATTCTTTAATAATTATGCGCATTAATCTGTAGCCTCCTCAGTTACATACCTTTGTACAATACTAGCATCCGGGTGATATTGATTTTTCAAATAACCCTTGAATATCTTCATATACCTCGTAGATAAATAAGACCATATATTAATATATCCTGTTCAACTTGAACTAACAAGTGAACCATAATGTCAAAGAATGATGGTGGGAAATATATCTCCAACTCGCACAACAGCAACTATTTCATCCTGTAGTTCCTCCAATTTCCAACGCCTAAATTTTTACAAACAATTGCCTTGACGAAGTGACACAACTGGGTGATATGGAAACATCATTTGGGAAGCCCGCTAATATGGGTGCAAGGAAGAACTAACATGGGATCGGATCCCAAGTATTCTCCAACTAAAGCCTGGAGATGAAGGTGCATAGCGTTGCGATGGGTGTTTTTGGCAGTCCACCGACTAGGGTATGAGATGGTAGAGTTAGTGTACGAGCAGAGAAATATTGGTGATTCCTGGTTAGAATTCCCTTTTGGGTGAGGATGATGATGCCCTATCATAGGGGGAGTGTCATTTTAAGAAAATAGAGAGAAGAATGGAAGACCATTATTTAACTTGTCCTATTGAGACCTTTATGACCTTGCTAGCATACAACTAGGGACTTAAATACATTTTAATGTAATAGGTTTATGATGTAGGGGCCTTTCTGGATCAGTGAAGTTCCGGAAATAAACAATGGAAATTGAGCCTCTACGAGTACTTGCAAAAGAAATCCCGGGGGGCGGTCCCTAGGAGAAAAATTTGATGCCCAAGTTAGGGTTATCTTGATGAGACTCTAGAAGCACGTGTTTCCCAATACATGTAGCACATCTTTTAGTACCTTTTGTATGGTTGATTGCTAGGTTTACGAAGGTTTACGTTACAAGGGGTTTAGATAGTCATTTTTGGTTTTATTTTCTAAATCTCTCATTTTGTAGATTATTTAGATCTAATGGATAAGATGTCCTTATGAGCATATCGATTCTATTTGTGAGCTTCATTGCATATGAACCAAGCTTGTAAGTGCTTCAAATTAGATTGGTTAATGCTATTCACGAGAATAGTAGAAAATATTTGAAGGTCATTCGGAAGGATGGTGGTAAACCAAAGGCCACATGCTTAATCATGGTAGTAGATGGGATGCACCAAAGAAAATAGTTGAAGTCCAGAAGAATTAGAAGATTGGTATGACCATGCCCATTTGCAGGGCTCGTGCAAGCTAGAAGGCTCGAGAAGCTAAGTTCTGGCGTAGGCCGTGTCCTTTTGCATGACATGTAAACCATGGAGATCAAAGATCCGGACTCCAGTCTGTGCCCCGTAGCCAAATGAGCGGCCGTGCCCCGTAGCCAAATTAGCGACTATGCCATCAGAAGCTAAAGATTTCAACTCCAGTATGCAGCCCGCGTGCATCTATATGCAATAAAAGAGGCAACACCTCTTACCTCATTTCTGTAGGACTATTTACCTCAGTTTTCAGCCCTCTAAAAATCGAGGTAAATATGGTTGTAGTAAAAAATACATTTTTTTAACCTTGCTTTAAAACTGAGGTAAAAAGTAATTTTTCCTCGGTTTTCCATGGAAAGAACCAAGGTAAATACTCATCCACTGATGACCTTACCAATAGTTGAGTGACGTCTATCCAAATTCTGAGCCTTCTGACTCTCCCATCTTCGTGCGATGTCGTGGTCATCAATGTACACTATAAAGTGTGCAACGCCGCCCTGGAATTTATGCGAAATTGCATGATTTTGCAAGCGATGTTGCTCAATATGATTTTTACCGTGGGTTTTAGCTACAGTTAATTTTATTTCTAACATAGTTTTTCCTTGAAAAACCAATGTAATTTATAATATGCCGAATCCTTGATCGAGTATTAAACGACGTGACATTGATAAAATGCATTATCGACGTGCAAGAGAGTGTGCGACGTCGTATTATCTGATGTTGCGGTGGTCATAATTGGTGATACGATGTTGTGGTGTGTCAATAAACACGACATCATCTTAAAAGACTGATGTCGCGTGTATAGGTCTGACTAGGGTTAATTTTCTGTTCTATTCGTTCATCTCTACGATGACGCTTCCTCCGTTGTGGTTCATGGTGCAATGTCTCTCTATTTAGTATCCCGTCGGTAACCCTTGCAAAATATGAGCGATGTCAGTTGTTTGTGATTGTTTTAGCCGAATTGTAATAGATACTATGCGACGTCAGTTAAAATTTTAGATACAACAATTAATATATATATATAAGAGGTCCAACGTCAAATGCCCTTTCATATTTCATGTTACTACATCAATCATTGAAACTACAACATCCATACACAAAGCAGGTTACCAAAATTCTCACAAAATGAACTTTACCATTGATACTCCATAGCTAGCTAGAGAGATCTATATCAAGGTGTTAAAAAATACCTTGGAAA
>JAULKK010002119.1:0-10554 GCA_032355705.1 Rubia peregrina
TACTTGGAAACACTTCAAAATAATAGTTGTCTTTTGAAGAAGACCGTCTTTAGCTTAGCTTTTCAAAGCCATCGTTCAATTTTTTGAACTTTTTTTTGTAATGAACAACATTTCTCTCATTTTAAGGTTTTGGGTGCCTATTAATTCCTCCCATGAAGGTGGTCTTACTATATAAAAAATTCCTGAAAGCCTAATTTGAAACATTTCCCCCAATTTCAACCGGCGTGGCTCTGCCTTAAGCTCGTTCCTTCGCCTTCAGCTTCGATCTACTCTCTTCTTATCGACACCGCCATCGCTTTCCCATTCACCATCTTCATCCTGATCTTCCTCCTTTCCGCTAGAATCTCTAGAAACGATGTTAGTGTTCAAGGAAATCAACCGCGTGAAGGACTTTGATAGCAGCGGCGCCGCCGCGGAGAAGGAGAACAAGCTGATTCTAAGTAAAAATGGCGACACTGCGATGGAATTTGGGAAGGATGGGAGCTTTGAGAGTAACAACTCCAACACAAGTCGGAGTGAGTCGGCGGTGACGGTCACGGTGTCGATGAATGGTGAGTCGGAGCGGAGTGGAGCCAAGGGGGTGCAGATTGATGCCGTAGCCATGAAGAAGATTAAGATGCGCGAGGTTAACCTTTGAAATTGATAGATAGAAAGTCACCCAGGATTCAACCACGTCTATTTTGCAAATATGATAAAACCGTAGAAAAAAATTCTACACTAAAATTCTTCCTGGCCTTATGGCAAACTTTCTCAAAGCCAACTAGTATGGTCACCCTCTGAAGATGCAACAGAGTAAAAGCAACACCATAAATCCTCCAACACGGCCATGTAGTAATCTGGGATGGGTAGAGTTACGCTATACGGTAGCTAGTGATTATACACTCTAAAAAAATTGATGATGGCCTAAGCAGAACATCACCAATTAATGCAGGGAACCCTCATCTTACAAACTGACAGAAAGGGATGACACCCCCTCAATGCAACCACATCGGTTACTATAAGTACACTACCACAACCCATTCCCACAATAATTCAATATTATATGTGATGCAATCACAAAAACAAGTTATATCTATATTCCCTCCCAATGTTTTAGGAACTGACACGTTACTCGGAGTAATTTTTTGAAATAACTGTTAAACGCACTACCGATTAATAGTGATACTACCCCTCCTCTTATGTTTCAAATTTTCATTTTTCCTCCGACCACTAACAACTGCAGCCCAAAAAATGATATGAAATAAAGGCTCGGTTTCACTTACCCACGTACCTTTACCCAAAGAGTCGGCACTCATTTCGTTGCCGACTTCCTATCACAATTTCTAAGAACCATTAAATTCACTTTATTAATCCACCTCACCAATGAACCTCTACCCGCTTAGGTTGACATGCCTCCTTAGTTAGGGGGATTTATGGTATACATCTCCTCAAACCAAGCGAAGTCTAACACTAATGCCAAGACAATATACAAGCGGAGTGGACCAGCGAACACAAAGAACAGTCTGATAGATACAATGCACACCTTGCCCAGAGAAGAAAGACAATTAACACCCATGGACATTATATCGAGACCAAAATTCAGCAATGAGAAACACATAATGTGGGCCACGATCACATGACCATCTATTGTAAATGAAGATCAATAATAATGAAAGAGGCAACAGAAAAATTGGCCAAGATACTGATACAATAGAAAAATTGACTTGAGTGTCGGAGTTTAATCCCTTGGATTCCACATAATCTTGTTTAAAGGTATCTAAGGTAACCGAGGTTATCTATGCTAGGCTTCTCCAGCAGTGACCTTGGCAGCCTGCACTTCTTCATTCGTGGTGGGTATGGCCCATGTTTCTCAGATCATTGTAGTGGTGGCCATCATGGTGTCCGTAGGCTACGTTTCTTGGATCGTTGTGGTCGTGGCCATCATGGTGATCGAGCTAACCATGCCGTGAAGATCGTGGTGACCGAGCGAACCTCTACCTTATTTCATGCCTCTACGTTTTACTCTGGGTCGGACGGGCTTCCATTCCATTGTTGAGCTTGGTGTTTGGGATTTATAGAGGTATATATATACACCAATTAATATGCACATTAAGTATGGAGGGATGAAGAAGCAAATATAGAAAGGCATAATGTAACAAATTGCAGTTTAAGTTGTACGTCAACGTATTGCCCGCAACTTCTCATATAGCATGAGGCGATTTATGGTTCTTTGTAAATATTTAGATGAGCTTTGGGATGACATGGAGGGCCCTAGTTATATTATAATTTATGGTTACCGATTCCTCAAGTGTGCTAGTTGGAACAAAAGTAAGGCTGAAACTCCCCATTGTAGAGAATAGGGGATTGTATCTGTAAGGGGGATGAGTTAGGAACTCCCACCGTACATGTTATGAGATTTTTGAATAAATCTCTAAAATAACAATAAAACATTGAGATGGTCTCCTGGGAGGCATGCTAAACTTTCTGGAGGGATCTTTGTGCAATCCTCCCCCATTCTTCTCAAATCTCTCGCAGGGATGTTTCCCCAATTTTTCCATTCTTCTCTCTTCTACTTTAATCTGCATGAAAAAAAATCAAAGAAAATATCAGTAAAAATTTGAAAAACATGAACATGATCGTCAAACCGAAAATCATAAACATTAACTACAACTAACAAAAAATCAACTGGAAATCATAAAACATCAACTACAACAAACAATATGTCAACATAATCGTCAAATTGAAAATCATAAATATCAACTACAACTCACAAAACATCAACTAAAAATCAGAAAACATCAACTAGTACTAACAAAACAACAATATAGTCGTCGAACTGAAAAATCATAAACATCAATTGAAAATCATAAAACATTATCAAAGATTAAATCGTCAAATTAAATATCAACTTCAAAGCATAAACAAATTGCAAAACATCAACATGATCGTCAAACTGAAAATCATAAACATCAACTACAACTATAAAAACATCAACTAAAAACCATAAAACATAAAATACAATAAATAAAACATCAACATAATCGTCAAACTAAAATCATAAACATCAACTACAACTAACATAATCCTCGAACTGAAAATCATAAACATTTACAACTAACAAAACATCAATATAATCATCAAACTGCAAATCATAAACACCAACTACAACTAACACAATATCAACTAAAAAGCATAAAACATCATCAAAGATTAATTTGTCAAATTAAATATCAACTTCAAAGTGGAAAAAAATGCAAAACATCAACATGGTTGTCAAACTGAAAATCATAAACATAATCGTTAAAGCCGAAAATTCATAAATAATCTATTACAACTAACAAAACATCAACTGAAAATCATAAAACATCATCAAAGCTACTCAACCACTATCAAAGCATCTAGACATCGCACAATAATTGGATCAATCAACCACTATTAACTAATGTTGAACCTAACTTGGAATACACCCGACACGGCTTACAGAGTTCATAATGTTCCCAGGTAGAAGGATTCAATAATAAAATTGGCATCGTTATGATCATCAAGAACACAAGAAGAACAAACAATGATCATAGGTAGTTTCCCCGAATTGGTCAAAAACAAAGTCAAACTTCAGCAATATATGACACAACAATTTTAATATATTCAAATAAAATACAACTTAAACAATCAAAGAAGTTACAATGATGTAGCAACTGAAAACTAAACCAGCAAGCATGATCATTCAACAAACTTTGCAATTTCTAGAAGGCTCCTCATCGCAATACAATATTTTTATTCATATAGCGGATACAAATACAACATAGTCACTTAGTCCATTGGAATCCTCAAACACAACTTCGCCAATTAGAAATATGATATAACCATAACAATGCTACATGTATTCACACTCAGTAAGAATTCTACGTGTTCTTCAAAAATTAAAAGGCTCGCAATACATCGAAAACCAAAATTCAAAATGTAAGTCGCATATTGAAACATGTTGAATACTGAAGCAAGAAACCAGTAAGCATCTTATGTGTTTTTCTTGTTTGTTCCGAACAAATTCAGAGATCGTAGAAGCTACAAACCTCAGGCAACATTAAACAACACAGATTTATGAAAATTCATTCAAAGAGATTTACCTTATCGACGCGGGGGGAACTGAGAACGCATCATTCGAAGAGCTGGTCGGAAATATCATTTCCAACTAAGAAACCTCTTTTTCGCAGCCTCTTTTCTTGCTCTTGGTACCTTAGTTGGTTCCTGTAGCAGATCTGGACATTCACAACGACAGGAGGTTGCTCAAATTTGTGGCACAGAGGAGATTTATGCAAAAATCTAGTGGTTTCCAGCAAGATTGAGAAGAGAAATCGCTGATCAGGAAGAGAAAAGAGGTAAATTATACGGTATCATGGGGATACGTATTGCATTGTATCCCTGCAGTACAGTTTGTATACGGTGTACTGATCAATTACTTCCATAAAAGGTGGGATGTGTATTATATTTATATTTAAAATTTAAATTACATACGAATAGTGGTGGGTAGCTGTCTATATTGTATCCTATGGATATGGTATACGAATTGGAGAAAAGAAAAATGAGAGAATAAAATTAATTTATGAAATCATTATACACACACACACACACACATATATATATATATATGGACCAAAGATATAATATTTAAATGGAAATCCCTTCACTTATTCAACATCTTTTTTAAAAAAAAAACCATCACAATTAGAATATATAATAATTCCATAATAGCCCCAACCTAAAGTTTAGACAGGCTAAAACAAGACTTTGTGTAAAAAAAAGTTATTTTTATCAATAGTTAAGAGCATCTCCAACCCAATGGTCTATTTAGAAAAAGTCATGTCTCAGACTGATAGACCCCCAAGTTACCATACCTTCTCTGATGCAGGGGTCAGTAAAAACCCTTTATATGATGTGTGTTTTTTTTACAGTGTCAAATAGAGCCTCTGTCTAAAGAGTTTCAATCTGCATGTCTCTCTTGTCTACTCAGCAAAAATTGAAGAAATTTTTTTGGCGCTAGTAATTTTTTTATCCCACTAAAGTTTGCCATCGAAACTCCGAGATCAATTTGGCAATAAAATCCATACATATTCCAAATTAATGAAGACTGTTAAACAATTATCCATTCTCCGCGCATCGATATTGCCAACGTCATCTTCTTCGGTCGTGACAAGCTCGATGACTTCAAACACTGATAGGTACTCATTTTTCTCCGCATCAATTTTTCTCTAATTTTCCATATTACGTTTGTCAAGTCTATCTTAATCTTTACTTTCCTAGGATGTTAGTGTTTATTTTATAGATATTGTGTTAGATTTTATCTCCCACTCGAAACCTGCTGAAATGTTTCCTCATGGTGAATTTCTTATGTGTTGGTTGTGGCTATTATAATAGTAATAATTTGTGTGTTTCATGGGGCAATTGTGATGATGTTCTTGTGACTAAGGAAAAAAATTCAATATGACTGGGTCGTGTATTTCACTATGTCCTCTATGGTGGTGTGTGTATGGTATTGATTAGTTTCACTTTGAAATCACTAAAAAAACATGTTTGAATTAATTATTTTTGTGTAACATACTATCATAATATATAATCAGGATGAAATTGCATGCTGGGCATTTCAAAAAATAGGCTTCCAAGCTTCAGAGGTCAACTTATATATATAATTTGCTCAGGTGCATAGTTTGCTTGTTTAATTTGCAGCAAACACAAAACTGATGATTGGAATTTTTCTTTCCATATATATGTCACTTAGTGCTTTTCTTAAGTAGTTAACTTTTTCATAAGATTGTATCACTTACTATTTGTGTGTGTCTCTGTCTTTTGGAATTCGAATGCGAATGCGAAGTTCTAGTGCGTGTGCGTCTCTGTATTGGTCGAGAGTTGAAAGCTGAAAATGTTTGTGTTTATTTCATCTCAGGTGGATGTTGTTTGTACTAGTTTTTTCCAGGTTGATTTTGGGTTCTTCTTGGATGCTAGTTCTTATGGATTTTGGAGGTTTTAAACAGTTTTTGCAACAAAACTTCAATGACTCTCCTGATACTCCTCGTTCTTTAAACTCCTCTGGAGTCCATAGCCAAACTCATGAGACTCAATCAAGTTTTATTGGTGATTATAATCAATTCCATAATGCAATTGTGCCAAGAAACCTTCAATATCCACAAACTTTTTCCGATAATCTATTCAATGCCCAAATTTTTCCTCAAACTCACCAGCGGAATGGAGCCAACTTTTCTTATCCAAATTTACTAAACAATCCAAATGTGATTTCATATTGCTGTACCTCCTCACCTATCCCAAGTGTCTCGTAAAAGGGAAAAAAACTCACAAGTTCTCGAAACCATGACACCAATTAATCGTTCATGGGTTGTTCCTGCTTTTTTTTGTTTATGAGTAAAAATTATGAAGAAATGCGAGCTCGAATATTTAAGGAATGGGAGAAAGATTAACTTTCTAGAGAGACGCCTAATGGCGATGAGTGAAGCTCATTTATATCCAATGTTTTGAGTTGTTTTGTGTATCCATTGTTGTAATGACTTCTTCTTTTTTCTATCATTTAAAGAGTGTGGGATTTGAGTTGTATTTTGAATTGAAGCAGTTTATGGTTTGACCTGATACACTGGTTGCATGTTATATTCAAAGTATTCTGGTAATATATTCAGAACACTGATTGCAGGTTATACACTTCATATTCATATTGGTAAATGCATAGTTACAGGTCTCATTTATAATGGTGTCATGTTTTTTGATAGTGATACACCGTTATATACATGATTGTTTGTTTTCTTTATGATGCATCCGATGCTTGGCATAGTGATACACCTTTATGAGTGTTTGATAGTTTTGTTTATGATATCTTGTGAGGCATAGTGATACATCATTCATCTGCATGCTCTACATTATAGTAATATATTAGCAAACACCCAACTAGTCACCCAAAAATCTCTCATAGTAATTGGACCTGGTGCCATTCATTTGCAAGCCAATTAGTAATTGGAACTAGTGCCATTCATTTGCATACTCGCATACTCGAGAACTAGCAAGAACTAGTCAACCAAAAAGCAAGAACTAGCAGGACTCTACAGTTTTCCAGAGGGAATAGCACATCTAGCATCTTCAATAGCTAGTCAGAAGAACACAAGAACATTGCAGTACCAAAACTGTACTTAGAATTTGCTACACCCGACAAATAATGTAATCACTCATTCACTCGAATGTATCAAAAAATGCAGTTAACTTGATTGAGTGATGGTAGAGATTAAAAAAAATATCATAGTCGCGTCTTATAAAGTTTAATTCTATGTATGAACTTCAAAAGATTTAAAATATAAGAAAATATGTTTTTAAAATGCAGAAATTAAACTTCTTCATCGCCTTTTCCCTTCCATAAGTGGTTGATCAGATCGCTCTTTAGCTAATGATGAAGATTTGTGCTTTGTAACTCTTTAAGCCTCCCAACCATTCCAGAAACAAGAAATGAGTAATCATGCTCTAAAATCACATGATTAACCTTTTCATCCAAATGAGGAACCCAATCTTCAGGATTCATCCCTTGACGATACTCAATTTTAGATCATATTGTTCAATATAATACACGTTTTCATTATCTTTCCAAGATCTTTCGCTTTCCACAAATGTGCCGAACCTTTGACAATATGATACCATTTTGTAAGACTCCAAATGCTCGCTCTAAGTCTTTTCTCAGGGCTTCTTAACATTTGGTAAATAGTTTCTCATTTTTAGAGGAAGGCCTAAAATCGAATGGATTAGAGTTGCATGGGAAGGATAAATACCATCTGATAGGTAATAGCCCATATTATATTGACGACCATTAACCATGAACTTACAAGGTGGGACAGTACCATTTACGATACCACCAAACAATGGGAACCTATTGAGAATATGTATATCATTATTCGTACCCGCCATACCAAAGAAATCATGCCAAATATACAAGTTCTTTGATGCTAAAGCCTCAATAATGAGAGTTTGGGCTCTCTTAAATCCATTTGTATGTGTTCCATGTCAAGCTGTAGGGCAATTCGTGTAATGCCAATGCATGCAATCAAGGCTTCTAGGTAATCCAGGAAAACAACGTTCTTCTGATTATTTAAGTAGTCTTAGAATATCTCTCTACATCAAAAAAAAGTATTTAAGGCTCTCAATAGTCGTGCTCTCACCAATTTGAACATAATCATAAAGAAAATCAGTCATGCAACCATAGGCAAGCATCCTCAAACCCGCTACCATTTTCGGTAAAGGACTTAACCCATACTAGCATTAATTTTTAGCGTAAAATACTAATAATAATTTCCAAAAGTAAGTAAGATACAGTTGAATAATTCCGCATTCATTCAAAAACAACGATGAAATCTCTTCACCTGGGTGCTTTGAGTCATCACCTTTAAAATAATCATTCATAATTAACTCATGGAGCTCATGTCTATCACGTTTTACATACCTTCGGCCATGAACAGAGTCCTCCGTGTGGTCTTTTTTTTTTATCCATGAACATCGTTGAAACAAAGATAGGAGCATGGGTGGAAATAGTTTGTGACAAAGTATGTGCCTTGCTGGTTGAAATTGTTCCATCATACACTTATTGCCCCATCAAGAAGCTTTTTGGTGATAGAGAACGATTCTTTCCTAAAAAAAAGAACCATCATAATCCCACTCTGATTCTGTATTTGAAGACATTTGTGCCCATACGAATAGAAAGAACAACACATATAAGATTTGCTGCAAAATCTTTAAAGCCAAAAACATATAGAAGGAATTACATATCCAACTTGATTGTACACCAGGAAACCCAAAATTTACTTACATCTATAATTCTCACTTTGAAAAATGAATTTTTCGCAGTTTGAATCTTAGGCAATTAAGGGATACTAACAAAAATAATGTGATTATAATTAAATTTAACAAAACACGTTTGCATCTTCAATTCGTGCGGGATTTTGCACGACTGCTTAATTGGTTGCTGGATATATTTGGTCTGCAGTTTGATCCTAGATATATTCACACATTTTGATTTATTTTTTCTCTGATATAGAAATCATGAAGAATTTTTTACCTAACAAGAAATTATGTAACAAAGAGTCGATAGAACCCTTGAATTCTTTTACAGAGAAGATGAAAAAATTATTCGCATTCACGGGTGATTGACTTTCGACGTTCTTCTTCTCTTCTGCATTCTTCTTCTCTTCTGTGTTCATCCAGATTAACAAAAGCTTTTGGTGATAGAGAACGATTAGTTCCTTGAAGAAGAACTATCAAAATCCCACTCTGATTCTGTATTTGAAGACATTTGTGCTCATACGAATAGAAAGAATAACACATATAAGATTTGCTGCAAAATCTTTAAGGCCAAAACCAAATAGAAGGAATTACGTATCCAACTTGATTGTACACCAACAAACCCAATATTTACTTACATATATAATTCTCACTTTGAACAATGAATTTTGTGCAGTTTGAATCTTAGGCAATTAAGCGATACAAACAAAAACAATGTGATTATAATTAAATTTAACAAAACACGTTTGCATCTTCAATTCGTGCGAGATTTTACACGGCAGATAAATTGGCTATTGAATATATTCGGTCTATAGTTTGATCCTGGATAGGTATATATTCAAACATTTTGGTTTTTTCTCCAATATAGAAATCATAAAGAATTTTTTACCTGGCAAGAAATTATGTGACAAAGAGTCGATGGAACCCTTGAATTCTATTATAGAGAAGACGAAAAAACGTTTTGCATTCACGGGCGATTGACTTTCAGCGTTCTTCTTCTCTCTTGCGTTCATCCAGGTTAACAAAAAACAAACCGCAGTGTAAATGGCAGGATAAAAGTTTACCAGAATTTTAATAGATGCCTCATACCGAATTTACAATTTTGACGGTACCATTGGAGATTAAAAATTATAAAGACACAACCAGCAAGCTTCTATTTGAAGTTATATTGAAGTCCCAATCAAACGTTGTCACGTGGAACCTTAAAAATAAGGGAAACCCCAAACCATTGGAGATGTTCTAACTCCTTAAAATAGCTAAAATATAGGGAAAGGGTGATGCAGAAGTCGGGAATTTGATCATAAGCCATACTTATTTCTAGGGGGTGTTCAAATTGTCAACCCAACCTGTTTTGACCCAACCCATTTGGATCGGTTCGGGTAAATATCCCATTTAGGTCAAGTGGGTTATTTTAATTTGGGTTGAGTTTGGGTCAGGTCGGATTATGACCCAAATTGACCCGTTTTGACCCATTTATATTTTTGCCCAAATTTTCTTGAGAAAAAATCATTTTTAAAAAATCATTAAAAAGAATTAGTTTAATACTACATATCCACCATTAATTTACTTCATAAACAAGTTTGACATTCTTTTAAAAAATATGTTTATAATGATAAAAATAATTTGCAAAACTAATAGAGAAAAGTATGTTTTTAACCCTATATTTTGCCTGAAAGTGCAGGAATAGTCTTGTAAAATCTGAAAGTGCAGAAATGACCCTGTCAGGCATTGACCGAAGTGTCAACTCTGAAAATGGCTGGA
>JAULKK010002130.1:0-10553 GCA_032355705.1 Rubia peregrina
ACTATTCGGGTGTCGGTTCGATTCGGTTCGGTTATTTAATTTTGGGTTTTCGGGTTCGGTTATATTTTGCCAGGTCTACGTATTAGGGACACCAATAGTCGCCATTAAAAATGGAAGCGTGTGTGTGTGTGTTGGGGGAAGGGGAAATGCGAGTATAGGTTGTGAACTGTTCATTAGGAGTTTCTTCATGACTGACCACCTTCTGTAGGGAGAGAGTGTGGTTATCCGTATTTTCTAATGCGAGTATGGTAATGTAATTATTTTTCTAACCTCTTCTTTCTCCTTGGTAGTTTTTGGTGTAAGTTTTTTTCACGACTTCCATCTTCAACGACCAGCATGTTGCGAGGCGAAAACTTCTCGTTCTCTTAGGTAATCATATGAACGATAAATTATGTTAGGTTAATTTGTGAAAAGATACCTACGCTACGATCATAAACATACAATTATCATACCCCATTGTATTGAATGAATGTCTTTTGTTTGCAATCAGTTTGAACCTAAACTCATTCTCTCTGGAAACTGATTGCACGATGGATTTGGAATTAATTGATGACCCTTCCAAAACCCCATGACTATCCTTTCTACACAGATCTGAGAGAGAAAATGGAAAATATAAACATCACACACACATTCACACACTTAGATAGGAAAATCTAGTAGTAGACAGACTCAGTAAAATGTCCATCAAAATTGAGCATAAAATCCTGGACTAAAGGATCACTTCAAGTGTATAAGGGTAAAATTACAAATATTAGTAGGTATACATGTGTACTTTGACATCTAATTTTAGTATTTATTATCATTTATTAGCTGGTAACCAATTGTGTATGGTGCATGACTCTCAAAACCTATCTCTTCTTATTCAAAAAAGATATTTTCTCTTTTTACAAAAAATAAAATAACAGTTTTTACCCTACTAATTAATCCTTTAATCAAGCCGAATGTTATTATGCCACTATCATATTAAACTAGAATGAAGTATTAGGTATACTAGATGAAATTTAGGCAATACCTTTATTCCTTTTAAAGTTATTTAGAGCGAATATATTAGATACGATCGCAGTTTCAAAGATTTGATGGTTATTATTTATGTTATATTATATATTCTTACAAAGAAAAGAAGTACTATTTTTTATCTAAAATCTCAAAATATTTAGTTGGAATCAATATTTAAACATTATAGTTAAAAAAAATAAAACTATGATACTTTTATCATTTACATGGTGGTACAGTATAACCTCGCTTTAAAATAACATGCAAAAATATTTAAATGGCAGTGACTACAACTTCTTCCACCTCAGCTGCAATGAAGATAATCACAAATCAGAAGAAGCAATTTGATGTTGTAATTACAGATGTGGACTTATCCGATATTAATAACTCTACCATGAAATAAAAAAAATCAGGCTGCCTAGTACTTTGTAATTATTTAACCTATATTTATTTCATGCATGATTAAATTCATTTATTCATTCATCCTATTTTAATCTTTAATATATTTTATGTGTCCAATAACATCTGCAAGGGAAGGACCCCAACTAGTGACGAAGACATTAAAAGGTAGGGCTGTTTTTCTTATCAACAAACCAGCTGATAAGTTTATCTCACAGTACGTGCATCCATTTGTTATGAAAGAAAGATATGAAAGCATAAAAAGGAAATTTCACATGAACATGTTATTCTCAATCAATCATATATATGATGGAATAAGTTTAAATAAGATCCATTGTGAAGGTGGGGGCAAGCAGTCAAGAAAATATCAAAAGAGAAAGAATAGTGAGAATAAGGATGGTGATGATCATTCTCATGAAAGGAACCCTTTGGAGTTTGTGAATTCAAATTGTAAACAAGAAACAAGCAAAGAGAATACGGATAAAAAGAATATGTATATTAAGTGGACTGATGAGTTCACAAAATATTTATAGGTGCTATTGCTCAGTTGGGTGCAGGATGTAAGTATGTTTTTTGATTCCACTAAATTAATAATATTTATAGCCCCTGATTCTTTATTTTTCGATATAAGGTGTGTTTGTGTGTGTTGTTTTTACTTCATATTTTATGACTCTTGTATTGCTGTTTAAAATGAGTGTGTGTGTATTATACTTTTTTCCCCAAGTACTATAAGATTTGCCACATATTTTTTGCTAATGGAAGTTTACATGTATGAGGTGGGAATATTCTTCCAATGAAATACAAGCATAAACATTTACATTTTTTAAACAGAAGCGTGTAATTAATATAGCACTATTAATAGCATAGTTCAATATCTGTAATCTGCTAGACTGCGTCTTATTTTTTTTATAGTACATGATATTCTTAAATCCTTTAGTTTTGTGAACATACTAATAACCATGCAATTGGATAAAGGTTGCTATCCGAAGGAGATTCTAAATATAATGAAGGTTCCCGGTCTTACAAGGGAGAAAGTAGCTAGCCATCTCCAAGTTAGTTGTCTTTTTTGTGATCTTATGCTTTTATGATTTGATTTACCAACATATCAAGTTTTTTTTATAGAAATGTCGCAAACGAAGAGCCCTACAAGAATACAGGTAACACAATAAAAGAAGTGAGATTTCCATGGCTATCTAGGAATCAAAAAAGAAAGAAAGAGAGATTATTTGGGAGTATGCCTTATCAAGATAATCACACTCGGGAATGGGAGGAGAATAATGCTAAAACCATTTCAGCTCCTTATTGTTCAATCAATCCTACAGAAAATGCTATAGTTTTCGGCACTAGAAATAAAAATATTGTTAATCTTGATGTTCCCACTATTAACGCCCATGGAAATTCAAGCCAAGTGAATCTCACCACAAAGAAAATAATTGAAGTGGCAGTTCCAATTGATGACGATGCTCTTATGTTTAATGTATGGGAAGTACCGATGCTAGAATTTGATAGTTGACCTCCTTTGGTGAAAAAATGGGATGTTGGTGACTTCTTTTTTTTTTAATTAAAACCCACCAAAGGTGAGGGGGAAATTTATTAGCTTCCCCAAGGCTAGAATTGTAGAGTTACATCCGAGTTGTGTAGTTTAGTACATCATAGAGTGTCTGAGTGTGTACCAACGATTAGAAATCCAGTCCCTTTACCTCCACCCCCTGTGTCGGCAAAGAGAAAGGCAAAAAAACCCGAAAGACGAGGTATAAAAACGGCCTCCCACTTTTTTGCCTCCACACCTAGTGTGGACAAAAAGAGGTGGCCTTCCGTTTTAACCCCTCGCATATTACTCCCCCTGAAGTAATATACTCGGCCGATGCATATCCCAGCATCGTTACATGATTATTCTGCAAATCTGAGGTGAGAAGATGTTGAAACCGCAGCCGCTTCTCATGCATATGATAGTGCTGCATGATCTGTCCCATCTCCAGGAAGCCGTAGCTGCATGATGCCTAATCCATCTCCTGTTGAAGAATCATTACCAGTCCAGCACCTGAACCTGTCATTGAGTAAGAAACAAACACAGAATCTGGCGCAAAAGCTCATTTGCCTCTAACATAAGGAAACTCCCTAGCATCTAGCATAACTAATCCTCTAACTCTGTGAGGCAGTGTATGATGTGTAAATACGGCCGAAGATTTAGTAGTGCTTGCTAATTTAGCTAGAGAATCTGCTACACTATTAGCTTCTCTGAAATTGTGTGAGAAAGATATATCAAGCTCACCTGTTAAGCTCCAGATTGTCCTTAGCAAAGGAGTGAATCTCCACGGAATCCTGTACTCCCTCTTTATCATCTTCAATAGCAGCAGAGAGTCTATCTCAACCTGAATATCATTAAAGTCATTGAAGAAAACAGTTTCCAGACCAATTATTAATGCAGAGATTTCTGCCTCCAAACTATCCTTATCCCCAAGGTACTGGGATTTTGCAATTATGACTTTCCCCATGTGATCTCTAATTACCACCCCAGCACCAGCTGCATTTGAGGACAGTGAAGATCCATCTGTGTTAAGTTTGAAACTCCTCAGAGGGAGTTTCCAGTAGACCAGCCTAAGTGTGTTGTTTCTTGGAACTGATTCGACCGTGGCAATTGATCTGAGTGAATGGTTTGTGTGTTGTGTATTTGAAGCTTTCCATTTCATGCCACTAATAAAAATCAGGGATCTAATTATGTCTATGACATTTTGAGCTGTAGTAACAATATTAGGCACATGATTGTCATAGATAAACTTGTTTCTAGCACACCAAATGAACCAAGAAGTTATTGAAGGGATTAATCGTACACAAACCCTGTGAATTGTAGATTGAATTTCTACATTCCAGTAGAAATAAAATCTGTCCCACAGATTTTGAAATTGCATTATTTCCACATCAAAAAATAGGTTTATCCTGTTCCAAACCTGGATAGTCCAGGTACACTCATTAAAGCAATGGTGAACTTCCTCTGATTCCTTCTTACAGAAAGGACAGATAGATGGAAGATGGAAATTAAATTCTTCTAGGATATCAGATAGAGGAAGGAGCCTGTTTAGAAGTCTCCACGAAAAAACTGAGAACTTTTTTGGTAGGAATTTAGACCATAAGTGTTTAAAAGAATCAACCTGAAGCCTCTTAGGTCGAAGAAGTTCATAAGCAGAAGATATTGAAAAATTCCCATTTTTTTCAGGCTTCCACACCAAAATGTCAGGATAATCATCAAACAGAGGGAAGTCTTTAGATAGAAGTTGTACAAAATGATTATCCAATCCAGCCTGTAGGATAGGAATATATTCATGCTGGTTTGTGAAGAATTCTGCTATAGTCATGTTTGGAAAAGGCAGAGAAAAACTGAAATCCCACACACTAATTAGATCAGAATCATTTAACCAATTAGTATGCCAAAAAGAGACTTCCCCCTTTCCAACCTGTAAACAAACATTTGAAGTAGCAATTTCCTGCACTTCTTTTATCCTTCTCCAAGTTTTAGAAACTTTCAAATAATTAGGCAATGACCACATGAAGTTAGACCAAAGAGAGTTACCTTTTTGCAGCTTCCACCAGAGTTTTAATGAGAAACTCTTGATGATGATATGGAGATCTTTGACATCCAGTCCATTTTCCAAGCGTGGAAAACAAACTTTTGTCCAACTTCTCCAAACCTTTTTTTGACCATACCCTGAAGTTCCCCATAAGAACTTACCAAAGAGAGTATGTAATTTATCTATTAATCCCTTAGTAGGTTTAGATACAGTTAGAATATGAATAGGAATGGCTGAGAGCACATGCTTCAGCAGTATTAGTCTCCCTGCTTGGTTCAACCATTTGTTTTGCCACAACAATATCCTAGCAGAAATTTTCTCAAAAATGGTTTGGAAATAGCTGTGCTTTGTTCTTCCACAATAGATAGGACATCCTAAATATGTAAATGGGAAAGCTCCAGGTGTCATATAAGTCATATTCTGAACTAGACTTCTATAAGAGGGAGGTGCATGCTTTGTAAGATAGAAAGCAGATTTTTGAAAATTTATTTTTTGTCCAGTTGCCTTCTCATACTCCATTAAAAAACTTTTTAAGTTTTTTAAGCTCTTCTTATTAGCCTTTAGAAACACCACTGTGTCATCTGCAAAACCAAGATGGGTGATTTTACAAGCTGAACCTGATGACTTAAAATAGTCAATTCTTCCCTGTTGATAAAGATCTTTCAAATTCCTTGAAAAAGCTTCAGTTAGCAAGATAAACAAATACGGGGAAAGTGGATCTCCCTGTTTAATGCCTCTTGAAGTTTTAAAAAATCCAAAAGGTTTACCATTTACCATTACAGAGAAGCAAGTTGCTGCAATATTTCCCATAATGATTTTCACAATAAGTCCATGAAAACCCAATTTTAAGAGTAGAGAGTTCAGGAAAGACCATGATACTCTATCAAATGCTTTCATCATATCCAGTTTAAAGCAAAGATTGAATCCTCCTTTATTGTTGTGCAAAAAGTGAATCATTTCTTGCATGAGTAACACATTATCAGCTAATTCTCTATCCTTAACAAAGGCCGATTGTTCAGGGGAGATTATTTGTGGCAGTAATGGTTTAAGTCTTTCAGTATAGACCTTAGAAAAGATTTTGTTCAGAAAGTTTGACAAGCTTATGGGTCTGTAATCAGAAAAAGAAGAATTAACCTGTTTTTTGGGTATCAATACAATGAAAGTGGCTGCTATTGCCCTTGGAATGGGAACACCAAGAAGAAACTCATTAACAGCATTTATCAAATCAGGTGAGATAATATCCCAACAAGCCGTATAGAACTTACCTGGATACCCATCTGGCCCAGGAGCAGAGTCTCCATCCATACTGAATACTAGGTCTCTGAGTTCCTCCGAAGAAAGTGGCCTCATAATGTCTGCATTCATTTGGTTAGTAATTAAACATGGTATGTCCTGTAGCATTGATGAAGCAGCCCTACCATCGATGTCATTGTTACCATCCGTGAGCAGATCTGAATAATACCTAACAGCTTCAGCTCCAATTTCATCATGGTTTTTTATCCACTGATTTTGCGAGTTTTTTATTTGTGAAATTGTTTGCCTGTACTGCTTAGATCTAACAGATGCATGAAAGAATTTTGTGTTAGAATCTCCATGTTTTAGCCATTTAACCCTTGATTTTTGTTTCCAAAAAACTTCTTCTCTTTTTAGGGCTAATGTAAGTTCAGCCTGGGCTTTGTGCAGTTCAGTCCTAGATTCCATATCTCTATTTTGTTGATGCCTTAATTCCTTTTCCAAAACATTATCTTCTGCTTGCTGAACTCTGTCATGTACATTACCAAAGACATTCTTGTTCCATTCTTTTAATGCAAGTTTCAATCTTCTCAGTTTTGCAGAAAATTTTATCATTCCAAAACCTGTGCATGTACTATTCCAGTTAGTTGTGACTAGATCAATGAAAGTTTCATGCATCAACCAGCAAGACTGAAATCTGAAAGCTTTAGGACCAGAAGATAGATTATGGTTATCTACAGAAACAAGCAATGGAGAGTGATCCGATGGATGTCTTGCCTTAACTCTAATGCTCGTGTTAGGAAATAAGTCTGAGAATGCAACATTTACAAGACCCCTGTCCAGCCTTTCCCACACAGGTCCTAATTCCCTTACCCCAGCCCATGTAAAATGATTACCTGAAGTGGGAAGTTCAATTAATTGGTTATCCTCTATAAAACTATTAAAATCAATCATACAATTTAGGTTAGGGGCAGCCTGTCCTAAATATTCATTAGGTTCCCTAATGACATTAAAATCTCCAATCATCATGATCGGCTTAGTACAATGTTGAGATAAACTGGACCATAGAGGATATCTTGCTGTCCTATTATGCCTAGCATAAATGAAAGCAGCAGTCCATGTAGATAGTGAGGGACTGTTTATCTCAGCCAAAATGTATTGGTCATGCACAGTTAAAATAGTAACATTAATGGCATCAGACCAAAAGATCCATATTTTATCCCTTGGGTCACTATAGGACTTGTTAAAACCTAGATTGAAAGCTACAGATTGCAGTTGGTCCGATTTCAACATTGGTTCAAGTATAACAAATAAAGTAATGTTATTCTTTCTTTTTATGTTCCTAACTTTAATCTGTGATTTTTCACTTTTAATTCCCCTAACATTCCATACACAAAAGTTGAAAGATCCCATATTAAACCAAATGTTTAGCATCAATTTGAGACCTTGTTAGTACAGTTTTAGGCATGGCTGTGTACTCTTTCTTCTTATTTTTTTTCTGAGCTTTACTCAGCATGATAGAGTCTACATCAACATCTTCTATTGGGTCACCAGCTTCAGAAATTAATTTATCAAATCTGTTATGAGCCAGTAGATTGGGTGCAAGAATATCATCTGGTATGGTATTTCCATCCTGTAACCATTGCAATTTGGGGCTGGAAGTCATGTTATCAATGAGTTGTCTATCCTCATTATTTAGAATCTGGTGGTGCATACCTGAACTTACCAGAGAAGTGTCCAATGATGCTGAATTCTCTCCCATTTCAATATGAGGAATGATATTCTGGGCAGCATCATCTTCATGGCCATATTTCTCCATCTGATCGAACTGAGGCTCTAGATGAGAGTCACTGTCCATATTCTCAGCAATACCTGCATCTTCAAATTCCTGGATAGTAACATTAGCAGTCAAATCCACACCAGAGGAAAAGTCCCTGGTGTGAATAGTAGTAGATGTATTTATAGTAGCATTATGTGGTTCTTTATTTGAAGTATCATCATTAGTGATGAAGTTTTCCTTATTAATGTCTTGTGTATCATTTAGGATCTCTTCCATTTTGTTATTGTCACTATCAGTATCAAGTTTAGAATTTGTGACAGGTCTGTAGGCTTGTTTCACCATTTTAGGATCAACCTGGTTCTCAGGATTAGGAACTAGAGTGGGCTTTACTGCTTTCTTGTCAGTTGGCCTCCAGGCCTCACTTTTTTTTTGATTCTCATGCCTTTTGCAAGAAGATGAACAATGTCCAATCTTATGACATTTTGAGCAATAATCCGGAACATTTTCATATTCAATTCTTTGCCAAAAACCTAGTCCTCTATATTGTAACCATATTCTAGAATGCTTTGGTTTAGTTATATCTACCTCCACACAGACTTTCCCAACATGTGGCCGTGTTCTATTTAGTGTTCCCTGATCTACCTTTACTGGGGTACCAACAAGATTTCCAATATTCATCATAGCATCATAGTCAAAAAACTGTTGGGGGAGACCATAGCAAGCTATCCAAATTGGTAGTATTGGAGAGTCATTTTCAGGATTAAAATTTGGTTCCCATTTAACAATACGAATTGAATAAGAACCAAAGTTCCAGACTTTGTGTAGCCAGCATCTATAATAATCCTCCTGTAGAGAAAAATTAATGAGTACATGCCTCCAATCCAGAAGGTGAATGTCAGCACCTCATTTGAATCCTGCTGTTTGAAAATCTTTTCGAAGCTTCTCCATAGTTGGCCTTGCTCTCGAGAATTTACCAATTAATGTCAGTTTGAGGGGAGCCTCTAATCTGTCGCATTCTTCGTCGGAGAAGGCCAAACCAGGTTCGCCCAAATGATCAATCGCAGATTTCGGATTAAAGGAAAGTTTGTCAGTGTTGGATTGGGAGGGATTGGATTCAGCAGAGTGTTGAGCTAGTATGTTAGCATAGGTCATTGGTGGTGGAGGCGTTAGCCCCGCCATGGAGGCGGAGGCGGCGATGCCAAGATGAAGAGGAGGAGCGTATTCAACGGATTTTGCGGAGCAGGAGCTGCTGGGCAACGGATTTAACATTAAGAGTTTTACGTGGTTTTCTAACAATGTGTTAGTTGTGTCCACAAAATAGAAAAAACTTCATTAACAGACACATAAGAGATTTCTCATACCTAGACAGATGTCTTCAATCTCACATACATTACAAATAGACCTATATGAGAGTTAATATAGATCTCCCAAACTACATAATCCTAAATCAAAGTGGAATAAGACTAGCCTAATCATATTCCTAAAAAGAATTGGAATTATCAAATAACAAATCCAAAATAGAAAAAGATTCAGATTCAAGTCATATTATGACAATCTCCACCTTGACTTGAATCCTCTCACACGAAACAGATAACCAATGGAAGATACCAGATGAAACAAAACTTTCCAGATGTATCTTGACTTTTCCTGCCCCAGAATGTCCCTCAAGACCCAGATTAACATCTTAGAACATTTACCAAGTCCAGACAATCAGTAGGATTATCAGCACTACTGACTATTATCACCTTAATCCTCTTCTGATCTTCAAATGATGAAACTGCAGCAGAACTTAGCAGGGTAAAACCTTGTAGAACATACCATGTTTTACACCTTTCAGAGCCACCTTTGAACCCTTAAAGACATTAAAAACTCCACCTTCACTTTGGAAACTAAAACCCTTACAGTTGAGAAGACTCGGCGATTACATTTGTCATTGGTGAAACATGCCTAACTTTGTTCAAGGTGTTTTTGAGGAGAAATCCCAACAGTTCCCTTCCTCAAATCAAAAGCCCAAAAAACAGAACATAAACAGAATAAGATTCAATACAATTCAAACAAATTCCCCCCTTGAATTGAATCTCCAAGAAACCAGATGCAGAAATAGGATATCTCATATACATATGCACTCTGTTGTGCCAGATGTACCAGATTCATCATGATGATCCCAAATTTACCAGATGCACAATGGTTGTGCCAGATGTACCAAATGCCCGACAATTGTACCAGATGTACCAGACGCACGGTGATGGTGCCAAACAGACATAACAAACGTATCCAGATGCCACAAATCAGAATAAATCCAACCTGAAAGGATTTAACATGCACAACAGATTTCACCAAATCCAACCAGGAAAGAGTTTCTGATAGAAGAGGCAAATTTAAGTAAATCCAACCAGGAAAATATTAATAGCAGAACGAGAAAATTTCCACAAGTCCAACCAAGAAAGACCTTGTGAAAGAAATGATTGAATGGATAGCCAGATTTTAAAAAAGTTCAACCTAGAAAGAACTTGTCAAACACAGTAGCTTGTGATTCCCACAGAGGCCACAAAACAAACGACTTCTCCAGATTTGCTAACAGA
>JAULKK010002139.1:0-20497 GCA_032355705.1 Rubia peregrina
GAAAATGATATATACAAAACCAATCAGAAAGGGTATTCATTTCTTAAACTGATTCTAATTTATCTAATATTCTATTAGATAAATGGATGAAGTTTCATATTCCATTGACTTTAAATAGAGTTCAATGGTAGTTTTCCATTGTTAGGTTTTAGAATATAATGTTGATATGCAATTTGATTGTTCATATGTAATATTTCATTAAAAAAAATCATATCCAACTCACACACGTAATGGATGAAAATTTTGTATCCATACCCAAATCTAATACAGGTTTTTGGTCTAAGCCGAATCATATATAAATGCGTCCAACTTCATATATATTTTTCACTAAATCAAACATTCACAGTCATTAGTGAGTTTTGGTATTATAAAAAAATCATACTCAATTACTAATAGTATGTATTACAAATTACAATGCAAGGAATAAGCTTAAAATACTTCATATAACAATCGGATTACAATAGTATTATAATAAAATCTTAACTCCACTGTTCTACCATATTTAGGTTGGAGGATTTTTTTGTTTTATTTTTAGATGTTTGTGAATTGTGATACTCCCTCCCTCACATATCAAACTGCACACTTACCATTTGGTATTATTCTCTATTAAAGTTTGATCGCATATTTGAATAGATATATAAACAATAATATTAACGTATGTGATATTGTTAGATTCGTCATAACAAGTAGTTTCTCAAAAGTAACTTTTTGTTTACTGTTATTATACGTAGTTAAACAGTTCAACCGTTTGAAAGGTTTTTGATGAACATGAAAAAGATTATGTGAATTTTGAACTAGGACGAAGGGAATAATGGAATTAACATATGTATTTGCGTAGGACACGCCACTCATATATAAAATTTGTAAGCCAAAATACAAAATTAACCTTATTATTTTCTGAAATGGCCAATCTAACCCAATAAAATTAGAAAGTGCGATTATAAACCTAAGTTTTTAGCAAATATGCTGATATAACCTTTCCGCACTATTCCGGCGTTAACTTGGCATTTTCCGACATTGACTAAACCTAAAAAGAGTAAAATATCCTAGTCATAAAACTACAATTTTAATAACTAAAATACTTATAAGGTTCTTCTTCTTCATCTCTGCTATTAGGGTCGCCGCTGCTCTGCCGCTAAGCCACCACCGCCGACGGAGGCCGAAATTTGGATTTTCCCAAATTTTCCCAATACGAGAAGGCTAATCTTAGCTCCTCCGGCAAACTTCCTCCACCACAGACCCTCTCCCGCCACTGATTGACAGCCCAACCCTGCCACGTCCCAACCAAAAAAAAAATAACATGCCCGTGGTTTAAAAACTAAAAATTTAATAACAAGAATACCCCTAGGGTTCTTCTTCTTCGTCTCTGCCACCACATGCATTGCTGCACCACCACTGTTATTGCCGCTATACCACCACCGTCGACAGTAGCCGGACTATAGATTTTCCCCAATTCTCCCAATACGAGAAGGCTAACGATAGCTCTTCTGGCAAACTTCCCTCATCGCAAACCACCTCCCGCCACCGATTCGTAGCCCTTCCTTGCGACGGCCCAACCCTAGCACTAATTTGAACCCTCCACCATTACACTCTGCTGCTTCACCTCACATCCACTACCGTCCTTGCCAGCGATTCCCACAGCCCAGCCCCACCGGCAAACTTCCTCCACCATAGCCCCGTACTCGCTACTGATTCCATAGCCCAGCTCTGCCACGCCCCAACCTCAATACCGATTCAAACCCTCTGCCACCACAATCCACTACTTCACCTCACATGCACAATCTCCCCACTGATTCCTATAGCCCAGCCTCGCCACGCCCTAACCCTAGCACCAATTCAAACCCGTCCCCACCACCACCGATTCGCACCACCATCGGCAATTCGACGGGAATGGAAGAGATGAGGGTGAAACTAGGAAAAAGGGATTGGTGGCAGTAATAGAAGAGAGAGGGGGAAGCTTTGGGGGTAGTACCAACGATGCGGGAGTATGTGGTAGTGGTGCTTGGGTTTAGAGGGAGTAGCAGCGGCCGGATCTCGTTGTGGGATTTGTGCGAAGGGATTATGACGGGGTGTGGGATTCTGGTGTGAGAGAAGAAGAGAGGGATTTTAGGGGGCAGTTCAGTCTTTTTCATTTTTCTGGATTTTTTAAAATAGGAGTTCATTAGTGAATTCACAGAATTCCAGCCAAATTCAGATTCCTAGGGTTAGATTGGCACTTTCGACCAAATAATAGGGTTCAAATTGTACTTTTAGAGTTTATAGAATTAAATTGACACTTTTGACCAAAACATATAGTTATTTTAGCACTAAACTCAAATTTATATATTGCGTGCAGTACCAATTTGAAAATGAAATGCTGTTTTGGATATTAAGAAAAATATAAAATAGCAAATATATATGATTAGGATCTATATGGATTTATGAGTTAATTATAGATCTTAATATTTTAGATCTGGACCAAACTCCTTTTTAAATGTGTGGACTCATACACAATCCAAATTTGATGATTCTAAAAAATGTATATCAAATATTTAACTCAACGGATCCAAATCTTATAAATTTGGATCAAATTCTAAAGACATGCCTAATCTGCGCACTTTTTAGTCAATTTTCTCAATGCAAATTTTATTTTCGAATAATGGAAGGAATGATGGGAAAATAAAAGGAAAAAATAGATGCACTCCATTATAAAGGTGAGATATTTTTTAGGGTCTCTTACTTTCAGTGGCGGAAATAGGACAAAACTTTAGGGGGGCTGAATTACATTAACAATTGTTTTTCCAATCACTTAATTTTACATACTCAAACAAACAAGAGTCCGTCACTTGAAAGACGGTCTTTCCATAAGTTATGGAAAAATGGTCTTTCCATAAGTTATGGAAATACCAAGGTTTCAACCGCATATTAGAATAAATCAAGATAAAAAATTTGGGTTGCATTAATCGGGTCATAAACTTATTATTATTGCATGTACATAATAAAATTTTAATATTTCAACTAAAATTTTTCCTTTCTGTAATTCTAATTCAACCCCTTCTTTCCATATGCCTGTGGAAATGTGGTATTTCCAAAACTTTGCCAATAAACAAAGCTTAATAAACAAAGAAAATTATTTTAAAAAAAATAGTGAACAAATGATAATTATAAATTAATTTATACCTAATCAAATTAATATATTTTAATTACAATCAAATAAGATAAATAACTTAATTCAAATCAATATATATGGCTAAAAAATAATTTAATAACTTAATTAAATAACATTCTAACGTAATTGAAAATACATACCTAATTAAGAATTGAAATTCCTTTAAGTTGGAGAATTGAGTTATCTGAATAAACACTAAAATTCGTAGCTTATAGTTCACATAAATCACATCTTAGGCTCTCCTTCTGTGATTAGATAGGCTAGAATAATATGCTTTTTGAAGAATTAAAGCAAAGAATATATTCTATAAAAGTTGTTAAAATAGTGCTACTAGAGAGTTTTTTGAACTAAAACAAAGATTATCCTATAAAAGTGGCTATAATAGTGCTCCAAGAGTGTCCAAATAAATGTTTTTAGTATTTTTCATTTGAAAGAATCATTTTCTGGAAAGTTTAATTCAAAATTTGGCCATTTGGAAGAGATAATAGCATTGGACAGTTTAATAAACTTTGGTCTATTTTATTTACAACATGGGCCAACCTAACTACATGATTTATTTTTGAAAAAATGCAAAAAAATAATAATCCCCACTTCGAAGTCTTCTTCTTCCTCTCGCATCTCCCCTCTTTATCTTCTTCTTCCTCTCAAGTCTGCAACCTCTTCAAAAAAATTGACGGGCGACGGAAAATTTCAGGGTGAAAAATCTCTGGAGCGGACACATTGCCTTCCTGGACAGCTGGTGGAACCATTTTCAATTTTAATGAGACGGGACGCACAAAGACATGAAGAGTATGAACCCTTTAGTTCGCCGGAATTCATCAGGGCGGCCGCACCGGCTCGTCCCAGTTCAGTTCCACCATTGCTTACTTTAGTGCAATCCAAACATGGGTTTCGATGGAGGAAGTGCCTTCGGAAATGCACTTATGAAGTCGATGATTCTTTGGAAAATGCTTTGGAAGTGCTATAAAATAATACTCCCTTGATGCAGGGCGAATGAAGGCAAATATTTAAGAAGCGATGGATCGCTGCAAAGGTCCAACACAGTTTTGAGCACAATGTTTGCATCCGAAGTCGGAATCAGGCGAGACCAGTGCCACTGGAACCGTCAAAATGGTAATTTACTATTTTCAAGTTTTTGCTTCATTTTCATATTTCCTTTTTTATCATTCAAGGGTTTCATTATAGTATGCATAGGTTCATCAAAAAAGGCAGCAAGAGAAGGTGCACCAATGAAGGTGAAATAAAATTTTATTATGATATTTCAATTTTGTTTGCAAATTGCATCGCTATTCTTATGATAGAAGAACAAATATGAGTGAGGAAGACACAACACGTTCATGTACAACATGCACAAAAAATGAAGGTAAAGGTGATTAAGATAATAAATTTGAAGAAGATGACTTATTAAACAAAGAATACTCTGAGGGAGATAAGTCGCGTGGGGATGGCTAGCCAAGAAGCCCATTATGAGACTTCCCATTAGATAAAAATTTCTAGATTTTCATAGATTTTGCTGGATACGGAATGTTATTTCAAAACAATATGTTCTTTTGTAAATAGTCTATGATGAAACATTGTCCTTTTAGCATAGGTAATACTTTTCCAGTGAATGGGATATAGGTTGTCCCTAACACTTCATTTGTTGGAATTCATGTTCTTCAAAGTTGCACATGATTTTAACTTACACAATAATTAAATTCCGTAGAAACTTCTAAAAGCGTAAGTTATTACGGATAAGAACACGAAACCTGCTTACAAGAACCTCTAAAATTTACCTCCAATCCGGATTTGAAGCTGCGACAAATTTATTTGCAAAAGTAAATTAAAAAATCAAACTGCGTAGGATTCCGATATCATAAAACTCCTCTGATTAGAACTTATCATATGTGTTTCAGAACTTTCAATTTTTCTCAACAATTCGGGTTGGAATCTGTACACGCTGGAAATGTTATTTCATTAAAAGAATAGTTGTTGTAGGTAGTCCCGATTTCGGATATTTTACCCACATGACCAAATGAGTTACTCTCTTTAAAAATTGTGCACACTTAATGCTATCATTGTTTTTGTATCCAATTTCGATTACGTAAAGCGATATAATCATAACTAACTAATATTAGCATATGTATAGTCCAAATGCCTAAACTATTACATTATTTCCAAGTTATTACTATAGTTAGGTAGACGCAAAACATCACAAATGGAAGCTACATCTATTTCGCGGGAGCTAACGACACAATCAGTTTCTTCCTATTCATTACCCCAACTGAATCATATGATTGTATGATTATCATTAGAAAAGGTTGGATGACGACGGTTGATGAGCGTTTCATGTCTATTCCAAATCGCCGTTAATATGTTAACCAACCGTTGACGTTAAGCATAAAAATTTCAAATGCAAAAGGTTTCTCTTTACCTTCAAATAAAGGGAAAATGTCACCAATATGTAAGACGATACATGTTTCCCTCAACTTGTAGCTTGTTGAAGGAATTGAACACCGTTGGTTGGATTTTTCCCTCCATCACAATCAATCATAAAACAGATAAAGATACGAGTATATCATATAAGTTAACCAAAATATATTTCTGAATTAAATATAACACATGCAAACTCACCAATCCCTTCCTGTACAATGCTTCCATATTTCTTCACCAAATACATGCATTCACAAAGTTTGCAAACTGATTTTTCACATCATGCCATTAAACAAATGCAAAATTTTCCAACGACCGCTGTCTATGTGGAAGGTTTATGTTGTATCACATTTTTGGTTGAAATATTGTAATACCTAAAAAAACCTACGTTATATAAAAAAAATCATATATAAGTGAACCACAATCGAACCTTTATTTCGCACAAGAAAGAGAAACAAATGTTGGGATTAAGACAAGCCAAAACATGCCATATTTTCAAACTTTGGAGGTCCAACAATGCACCAACAGCAACTCGTTCGAGAATAGAAATAATGATTTCAAATGGCACAGAATTGAATGGTGTCACCATAACTTATTTTCTTGGTGTAAATTTTTGGATGAAGATGAGGTTGAAAAAAGTGGGTACATAGTTGGATGATTTATTTGTGAAGTTGGGTTTAAAATGGTGGTTTAAAGGAATATATGTAATGAACGGTAATATTGATTCAAAAGGAGTTGTTTCATATTTCACCTAGGAAAATGAAAACCAACCCATTGAAACCATATCCATAGGCTACACCCATGTTATAATTATGCATGGAACCCATTTTTTCAAATTTCTACACAATTCTTCTAACTTGCGGTGTTCACAACCCGAGTCCAACTTTATATCCGCATTTGGAATTAATCCCCGTATTTCTTTACATTAGACTGCGGTTAACTAATAACTGCCTCCAATTATTTACCAATAAATGGCAGTTAAACTTTAACTGTCATCTGCTGGGCTTCCATAGTCTTCCAACAAATGGGTATATGATCGATCCCTTAATCAGATATTGGAACATATGAATGATGGTAGTTCCGAGACTGAAACTTAAATATGTTGCACAACTACGCCGTTAATGGGAAAATTTGCACTAGTGCCAGCAACATTTATCCCTACCCAAATATAATATTAGGATCTGACCCTTAGATTATTGTATCACATATAACCAGTGCTTTACTCTGTTGTATTCCAAATATGACTTCAGATTGTTTCCCACCAGCGTTGTTTTTTAACAGGCAAGCAATCCTTTGCTGTGTTGGATGTTTTCCAAGTTTGTATTTTCACCAAAAAATTATTTTTGGAGCATGTAATTCATTAAATGGGAGTTCAACCATCATAGAACCTCCATTGAAGTTTGTAAAAAAAAAAATCTCTATCACCGTAGATTAAAATACTCTTTGAACTCTGTTAGCATATATTTTAGAACATGGACTCTTATTTACTTTTCTAGAATATTTTGTGGTGTGGTTAAACGTTTGGTCATGTCCTTAGAAAATCATTGGTGACATTTTTGGAAATTATCAAAGATGCTTGACTTATCATTATTTGTTAAAAAAAAATCGTCGTCGTGAATTTCTTACCATTTTCTTCCATTTCTAATTCATATATTACAGATGATCATGGAATAAACATCCAATGTAATATTTGAAATTCATTTCTATATTGGGTCATGTACATTGTTGCAAGTGGTGAAGGGATGTGCCATGTAAAGACGATATACCAAATCACATAAATTAATTTTTTGGTGAATATCTTGGTTGCGCCATCTATTGTCCCCAATTGAAGTTGGTTGCATAAGCGCCTTGCAAATCGCTCGATAAAGGAAAATCTTCCCACCTTCAATGGATGTTAAGGAACTACCTTGATTAGCCTCCGAGTTCAGATTCAGATTAAGTGTGTCAGAATAGTTTCCATTTTCAATACCAGAATTAGGGATTATTTCCAATAAGAGAACAAACCTACGAAGTGTCAGTTGAGTAATTTCTAGAAAATTAATAGAACATGACGGTTATATAGAGGTGTCAGGGTGCAGTCGATGGTGGAACTGGATATTGATCCAAAAGTGGAGAAAATGTATGATTAAATCTTTTGATATATTTTAATATTTATTAATGAATTAAATAAAAAAATAGACTGGAATTTTTTACGACATTAGACGTATATTGGAAATGGTAATTTGTTAATTCTCCAAATATTTTAGAAAAAATCACATTGCATCAAAGGACACTATTCTAACATTTTAGAGTGTTAAATCATATTCCTTTATCGCTTATTGTCTCCATCTAAAAATATGTTTTTGGATTCATTATCAAATTCACATTCATTTTTTGGATTCCTGATTCAAGATCTTAAAACATAGGTTTAATCCACAATCCATCTTAGTATGGTCATACATTTAAGGTCCCACTTCTTTGAGAGGCCATTAAAATAACAATATCATATGGATGAGAGGACAATTCCACTCTCATATATCCAAGTTTTCTCCACTCGATTCATGGAAACCAAAGAACTGTCTTTATAATTTACCTTTAAGTGTGGTGTTTGACAACCTCAAAGTACACCAATCCAAAATAAAGAAAATATTCAATTCTTTTCTCAAGTATGAGGAATGCAAAATACTTATTACATTTTGAATATCTTTAAGTATTCTGCTGGCAGTTCTATCCAATACAAGTTCCCTTCCGGCTTCCATGCACTTGATTCATAAAATCCCACGTCCTTCAACCCATGAAACAACATTGTGAATCAATTTGAAAACTAGTCTTCTTTATTCATTAGTGCCCATTGTGAATGACCTGGACTAGGGACATAATCGTCTTACACTCCAGTTCTCTCATTAGGGATCAATTCATTATCCAAAACCTATTCTTGATGACCTATTTGAAGATGTAAATTTATTTTGGAAATTCATTTAACACTAAACTAAGTTAAATGAATATAATTTCATAATATGATAAATGGTTCGATCTCCAATGTCTAAAACCACAAACTTATGATAACTAGAATGTTATAGAAATCAAAGCCACTATCCAAAGTGCTTAATTCCTATCGCAAATGTATGAGTGTTAGGCTCAATCCGTGGAAGAGGTTTAGATTGTGGATAAAAAAATTGTCAGTCTTTCTTACCTTGCATGTAGTAATTTCACCCCAAAGTAAAAAAAAATGGACTTGTCATTTTTGCTTAAGTGGCGACTCTACCGTTATCTCAATAGAGGGCCAATCAGTTAGCTAAGTTAAGTAGCATATCAACTCCGGTGATGAAGTGTCTAGTTAAAACACTTTTGTCTGTGGCTTCCATAGCAGCAATATACTCAGTTTCAATGACACTTTTCACAACCTTTCACCATACCCATAAATTTAGCTCTAGTTCTTTCAGGAATTATAAAATTTTCTTGGTCACACATCAGTGCGCCTAACCTTGATTTGATTAAAAAATTATTTGTTGCACTCTAACCACATGCGGTAGTATGGTGAGCATATATATATCATAGCACACATGATAGATCATAATCTCGATGCATGCATAATAAATCATATTCATTCTCTTTTGCACATGAAGTTTTGATAGACACCGAGCCTTGCTAAGAGTCATGCCATGAATCATGGGTACATAATCTCTTATGATCATTAACATTGAACTTATCAAACCTGTTACCAAATAAGTGTTTTGGCTAAGGTCAACCATTCTCTTAGATCTACCTCTGTAGACCTTGATGACAAAGATGTACTCTACCTTTCCTTAGTTATTTATTGCAAAGCACTTTTCAAACCAAGTTTTCATGGTCTCTAACTTTTAATGTTATTTTCAATAAATAAAAAATTTCATTGACATAGAGAACTCGAAATTAAATCTTGCTCCCACTGACCTTCTTGTATGTACAATACTTTAAAACTCTTTTTGGATGCCAATTTCACCATTGCTTCATCAAAATGTATATATGTTCCAATTCCTTGAAGCTTTCTTTAATCCACAAATGGACCGCTGAAACTCGCATACATTCTCAATGTTATTTTGACCTATAAACCCTTAGATTGTGTCCAATACATATCTTCTTCCAAAATCCAATTAGGATGACGGTTATTACTTCCCTTTACCAGATCTCAAAATCATAATGAATCTGCTGAGAATCCGACTAAACTTCGGCATTGCAACTGAAGATATGTCTCATCACAATTCCGAACGTGGAGTTGTTTATACCTTTTGACTACTAGTCTATCCTTGAAAATATAAATATCTAACTTCATCGTGAAGACTTGTTTGTTTTATTTAAATTTTACCTTTTCAGTAATTCAACCAAATTCCAAACTTGGTTTTCATACATAAAACTATTCCGAATTACATGGCCTTGAGCCATTTTATGAAGTTGGGACTTGTAATAAACCTAATTGTAAGTCATAGACATACTGCCTTTTATATGTATGATTTCATAGTTTTCAGTCGCAAGAACATACATGTACATTTTGTCCAAAATCTTTACTTTTTTCACCAACCTTGGTCATTAGCATATGATGGAACATTACGATAATTATTTTTTTGGAATCACCTCTACTTATTGGTGTAGCTATAAGTACACATATATTTCCTTTTCTACTTCAATTGATTCTAATATACGTGGTTTGACCGCTATGCGAACATACCTGTCACTAGTTGTTCTTTGAATTAGAGATTATTTTAATGCAATTCGTGCAAGAATGCACGACCCCCTAACCCCCGAAATTCACATGTAGAACTAGGACATCATGCTTCCTCATCAGCAAACGCATACTATGTCCCAACCGGTTGTCCTTCATCATCTTTAGCGAACATCATCTCAATATCTTAATCCAATATCTTTTCTGTAACTAAAAATAAAAAACATCAATAAAAAATAAAAATAAAGTTAAAGGTTAAAATATTTTTAAAAAATTAAAAAAATTAAATTTTAAAAATCTAAAAAAATTAATTTTTTTTTAAAAAATGTAAGACTAAAATCAACACTTATATACATACCCCTTTCCAGCCGCTTTTTCTCAAGCTGTTCCGGATCAAATTTGGCAGCAGACACACCTTCCTCGCCAGAATCAATACCGGAAGCCGGTTTCAACAATTTTGTAAACAAGGAACATAAAGTAAGTTCATAACAACTTGAAATTGAAATTTTCAACATAAGAAAAAACATTTATAAAACATTTAATTATGCAAATGATTATTAACGTACCAGCAAGAAAAGCTTCCCATTTTGCAGGGCCTCCAGCCGTACTTTTTGTGTGCCTCCGCACAACTGGTTTCCTAACACCAATGGGAACTGTCGCAACATGCCCTTCTTCTTCATCACCTTCTGCAAACATTGCCTTAATCTCTTTTTCCAGTATACTTTCTGCAAGTAAAAAAGCACAAACATCAATAAAAATATGAAAACAAAAACAAGGAAAAATGTATAAAATAAATCAACACTTATATGCATACCCCTCTCCAACAGCTCTTTCTCAAGTTGTTCCGGATCAATTTTGGCTGCAGCGAAGCCTTCTTCACCAAGATCAGTATCAGAAGCTTGTTTAAACATTTTTATAATCAAAGAACATGTAGTAAGTTCATATCGCCTTGAACATTAACCAACAAAAATCTTTGTGAAAAATATTGAATTAAGAAAATAATTCAATTCTTACCTGCGACAAAATCTAACCATTTTGTAGGGCCTCCAGCCGTACTTTTTGTGCTCCTCCTGAAAACTATTTCTTTATTAGCAATAGGAACTGTTGTAACATGCTCCTCTTCTTCATAGTCTTCTTCAAACATTGCCTCAATCTCTTCATCCAACATCCTTTCTGCAATTCAAAAATAAAACAAATATCAATAAAATCTGAAAACAAAAAACATGGGAAAATGTAAGACTAAAATCAACACTTAGATGCTTACCCCTTTCCGCCAGCTCTTTTTCAAGCTGTTCTGGATAAACTTTGCTAGCAGAGATGCCTTTATCGCCAGCATCAACACTGGAAGCTGGTTTTGCAGATTGTTTATATTAATAAAGGACATGCAGTAGGTTCATATTGAATTATGAAAATAGTTATTTACTTACTTGCGAGAAAAGTTTCCCATTTTACCGGGCCTGCATTGGTACTTTTTAAGTGCCTCCGCACAACTAATTTCTAAACAGCAATAGGAACTGTCACAATAAGCTCTTCTTCGTCATCGTCTCCTACAGACATCACCTCAATCTCTTCATCCAGTACATTTTATGTAAGTAAAAACACAAACATCAATAAATATCTGGAAAAATAACATGGGAAAATGTAAGACTAAAACTAACACTTATAAGCATACCCCTTTCAATCAACTCTTTTAAAGTTGTTTTGGATCAATTTTTGCAACCGAGATGCCTTCCTCATCAACATCAGCATCGGAAGCTGGATTAAATATTTTTATAAACAAATAACATACAGTAAGTTCACATCGCCTTGAAAATGAAAATTTCAACATCAACCAAACGCAATGTATAAAATATTGAATTATGCAAATAGTTCATTACTTACATGCGAGAAAAGCTAGCCATTTTGCAGGGCTCCAACCATACTTTTTGTGCGCCTCCTCACAGTTGGTTCCTTAACACCTACGGGAATTGTCCAAACATGCTTTTCTTTTTCATCATCTTCTGCCAACATTGCTTCAATCTCTTCATCCAGTATCCTTTCTACAGGTAAAAAACAAAAAAACATCAATAAAATATATTTTTTTAAACATGTGAAAATGTAAGACTAAATCAACAATTATATACATACCCCTTTCCAGTTGCTCTTTCTCATCTTGTTCCGGATCAACTTTGGAAAAAGAGAGGCCTTTCTCACCAGCATCAACATCAGAAGTTAATTTTGAATATTTTGATCAATAAAAAAACATGCAGTACGTTCATATTGAATTATGCAAATTATTTTTTACTTACTTACAAGAAAAGCTTCCCATTTTGCTGGGCCTCCAGCAGTACTTTTTGTGCGCCTCCGCATAACCGGTTCCTTAACAACAATAGGAACTGTCACAGCAGACTCTTCTTCTTCATTATCTTCCATAGACATCGTCTCAATCTCTTTGTCCAGTATATTTTCTGCAAGTCAAAAGCAAAAACATCAATAAAAACCCACAAAAAATAAGGGAAAATGTAAGACTAAAATCAACACTTATATACATACCCCTTTCCAGTCGCTCTTTCCCAAGCCGTTCAGGATCAACTTTTGTAGCAGAGACGCCTCCTCACACACATTAACATCAGAAGCTAGTTTTGAATATTTTTATAAATAAACAACATTCAGTAAGTTCATATTGAAGTATGCAAAAAGTTATTTACTTACCTGGGAGAAAAGCTTTCCATTTTGCAGGGCCTCTAGCCGTACTTTTTAAGAACTTTCCCACAACTAGTTCCTTAATAGTGATAGGAACTGTCACAATAGGCTCTTCGTCTTCATCGTCTTCTATAGACATCGCCTCAATCTCTTCATCCAATATACTTTCTGCAAGTAAACAACACAAATATCAATTAAAATGAGGAAAAAAACACGGGAAAATGTAAGATTAATATCAACACTTATATGCATACCCCTTTCCACTAGCTTTTTTTCAAGCCATTTTGGATAAACTTTGGCAGTAGAGACGCGTTCCTCACCAACCTCAGCACCGGAATCTAGATTAAATAATTTTTTTTATAAACAACGAACATACCATAAGTTCACATCGCTTTGAAAATGAAAATTCAAACATCAACCAAAAACAATGTAAAAATATTAATTATGCAAAGAATTAATTACTTACCTGCAAGAAAATCTAACTATTTTACAGGGCCTCCAGCCGTACTTTTTATTTGCCTCCCCACAATTGGTTCCTTAACATCAATAGGAATTGTCGCAACATGCGTTTCTTCTTCACCATCTTCACCAAACATCGCCTCAATATCTTCATCTAGTATCCTTTCTTTAGGTAAAAAACAAGAACATCAATAAAGTTCTAAAAACAAAAAACATGGGCAAATGTAAGACTAAAATTGACACTTATATACATACCTCTTTTATGTCGCTCTTTCTCAAGCTGTTCTGGATCAACTTTGGCAGCAGAGACGCCTTCCTCAAAAGCATCAACCCCGGAAGCTGGTTTTGTATATTTTTTAATTAATAAAGGAAATACAGTAAGATCGTATTAAATTATGTAAATAGTTATTTACTTACCTGCAAGAAAAGCTTCCCATATTACAAGGTCTCCAGGCGTAATTTTTTGTGCGCCTCCATACAACTAGTTCCTTAACAGCATTAGGCTCTTTTTCTTCATCGTCTTTAGCAGGCATTGCCTCAATCTCTTTATCTAGTATACTTTCTGAAAGTAAACAACACAAACATCAATAAAAAAAATTTGGGGAAAACATGGGAAAACGTAAGGCTAAAAACATCAATAAAAATTCAAAACAAAAAAATAAGGGAAAATGTAAGACTATAATCAACATTTTACATATACCCCCTTTCAGCCGCTCTTTCTCAAGCTGTTCCATATCAACTTTTGCAGCAGAGGTGCCTTCGTCACACAAATCAACATTGGAAGCTGTTATGAACATTTTTATAAATAAAAAGCATACAATAAGTTCATATTGAAATATGCAAATAGTTATTTACTAACTTGCGAGAAAAGCTTCTCATTTTGCAGGGCCTCCAGTAATACTTTTTAAGCGCCTCCGCGCAATTGTTTCCTTAACAGCAATAAGAACTATCACAACTGGCTCTTCTTTTTCATCGCCTTCCGTAGACAACGCCTCTATTTCTTCATCCAATATACTTTCTGCAAGTAAACAACACAAATATTAGTAAAACTATGGAAAAAACATGGTAAAATGTAAGACTAAAGTCAACACTAATATGCATACCCTTTTCCAGTAGCTCTATTTCAAGCTTTTTCGGATCAACTTTGGCAGCAGATACGTCTTCCTCACCAACATCAGCACTGGAAGCTGGATTAAATAATTTTATAAATTAAAAAACATACACTAAGTTCACATCACTTTGTAAATGAAAACTCCAACATCAACCAAAAGCAATGTAAAAAATATTGAATTATGCAAATAACTAATTACTTACCTGCGAGAAAATCTAACAATTTTACAGGGCCTCCAACCGTACTTTTTGTACGTCTCCTCACAATTGGTTCCTTAATAGCAATAGGAACTGTCACAACATGCTTTACTTGCTCACCATCTTTTCCAAACATCGCCTCAATCTCTTCATCCAATATCCTTTATGCGGGTCAAAAACAAAAACATCAATAAAATTCTAAAAACAAAAAACATGGAAAAATGTAAGACTAAAATCATACTTATATACATACCCCTTTTCCTCCTCTCTTTATCAAGTTGTTCCGGATGAACTTTGTCAACAAAGATGCCTTCCTCACCAGTATCAACACTGGAAGTTGGTTTTGAGTATTTTTATTAATAAAGGACATACAAGAAGTTCATATTAAATTATGCAAATAGTTATTTACTTACTTGCGAGAAAAGCTTTCCATTTTTCAGGGCCTCCAGCAGTACTTTTTGTGCGCCTCCGCACAACTGATTCTTTAACAGCAATAGGAATTGTCACAGTAGGCTCTTTTTCATCATCGTCTTCTACATACATTACCTCAATTTCTTCATCCAGTATACTTTCTGCAAGTAAATAGCACAAGCATCAATAAAAGTTTTGGGGAAAATGGGAAAATGTAAGACTAAAATTCAGCACTTATAAGCATACCTCTTTCCAGCAGCTCTTTTTCAAGCTGTTGCAGATCAACTTTGGCTTCAGAGACGTTTTCCTCACCAACATCAGCACCGGAAGCTAGATTAAATATATTTATAAACAAAGAACATACAGTTTGTTCACATCGTCTTGGAAATGAAAAATATAACATCAACAAAAAACAATGTAAAAAGTATTGAATTATGCAAACAATTAATTAGTTACCTGCAAGAAAAGCTGACCATTTTGCAGGCCCTCCAACTGTGCTTTTTGTGGGCCTTCACACAACTGGTTCCTTAACAGCAATAGGAACTGTTGCAACAGGCTCTTCTTCTTCATCATGTTCTGCAAACATCGCCTCAATTTCTTCATCCAGTATCATTTTTGCAAGTCAAAAGCAAAAATATCAATAAAAATTTGAAAACAAAAACATGGGAAAATGTAATACTAAAATCAACACTTATATAAATACCTCTTTACAACCGCTCTTTCTCAAGTTGTTCTGGATCAACTTGGTTTAAATATTTTTATAAACAAGGAACACACAATTAGTTCACAACGCCTTGAAATTGAAACTTTCAACATTAAAAAAATCATTTAAAATATTGAATTGTGCAAATAGTTAATCACTTACTTGCGAGAAAAGTTTCCGATTTTGCAGGTCCAGCCGTACTTTTTGTGCGCCTCCGCCTAGCTGGTTCCTTTACACCAATAGGAACTTGATCCCCACGAACCCCAACTTCTTAAATGCCCTCCATTCTATTCACATGGATTGGTTTGGTTGGTGAAGAACTGGGAATCATAGGGTTTCCCCTCTGTTTACGCATCATCGCAAGACATATATGGGTGAGTAATAAAGTTCCTATTTTGAATAGCTGCAAAATATGAATTGAGTAATAAATGTCAACAGCTACATAAATAAAGATAAACAACAACAGACTTGGCAAAAAAATATTTACAATCCCAATAAATAAAAGTAAATAATAAACTCAGAAACTATAACCTCATCAGAATAAAATCAATATCATAAGAAAAGGTGAACCTCTACTAATATAAAACAAAACCTCAACACACATAATGAACGCAAACATTAATATCACATATACATAAAAAGAAAAAGATACAACCTCAACAGAAAATTGGAAAGCCAAAAATCTATGCACCTTAAATTAAACATCGATTGTATATCCAGGAAAAATCAACACATTACAACTAATAAATAAATAAACTAACAGACTTAATAAACTTCAACATTAACAAAATTGCATTAGTATACAAAAGTTATTGAATGGTCTGGCGATTTCAAACGGAGAAGACGAAGCGACTAAGTGAAAAAATGGAAATAGGATATAAGGACAACATGTATACTGAAATATGAATTTCTCGCTATCTTGACAGGTCTGAAATGGGCAGCCTAGAGCGGACAACCTTGCAATATCGAAACTGATAGTTTGTCGGCAGCGAACGCCCTTAATGGTCTAGCAAGCCATCCATGGGAACTCACATATCTAGTGAGACAGATTCAACAATTGGCAATCAGTGTAGAGGTTACTTTCAGTCACACTCGCAGGGAGGCAAATCAAGCAGTTGACTTCATGGCGAAAATTGCACTCAAGAAACAATCACAAACTTCGTATGAAGAAATTTGTTGTATGCAGGAGCTCCAGTTTCTCACGAGAAGGGATTATTTATTCCCTCACTTCAGAATGGTGTATTTAGTTCCTGAACACTCCTCTTAATTTTTGCTTATATATGGAGCTTAGAGTTCGATGGAAATCTGGCCACACTAAACTCGACATAGTGGGTGGAGGGTTTAAAGTGTGGATTCACTTTCATTGTTTTCCTAAGCTCCTTTCTTGCTAACCTTTTCGATTCATGTTCTTGAAGGAATTTGGTTAGACAAATTGCACATTCATATTATTTTTGAAACGGTTAGGGGAGCCGATATATTTCTCCACTCATCCTAATGAGTGCTTAGAGAGAAAAAAGTATAAAAGTACCATAATCTGTACCCGTCTCTTCCCATATTGTCATCCCAAGGTGTACTGATGATGATTGACGAATAACTTTCCTGGGATATGAATGCTACAGTACTATAAAAATACTAACGGCAATAGTACTACCATAATATTTTTTATTAACCAATCTAAAAATACAAGATGCAGTAATAAAAATAAACAAAACGATTAAACTCGTAGATCGAATCAAATCGTACCACTGATCTAAAACAAAATTAATTTACATATTTTAATACCTTTGATGGCGCCTAGCTCAACCACAAACAATTGAAATGAATAAGATCACTTGCTTATTCATTTGAATAAAAGATACTCTCTCCATCCCACTCTAAATTGTTTATTTACTTTATAAGAGTTAAATTTTGTAAACTTTGATCATAAATATATAATAATATATAAATAATAAATATATCACGTGAAATACAGTTCGATTTATCTTAACATCTATTTTCTAAATATCAATATTTATGTGACATTGTGATATGTAGCTAGAGATATTTACGGTCAAACATACTCATTGAATATCATTAAAAAAAAGTAAATAAGTAATTTAGAGTGGGACAGAGGGAGTACTTTGCATCTTTATACAAAATTTTGGATGAGATCGCAAGATAACCGACTAAAATCTATACAATATACTAAAAGAGCAACCACTTACTTAATTGGCACCCCCATACTTAACCACATCAGACTTCACAAAATTTTGGCACTTAACACTACCAGACCTTGCCACATCAGCTTACCATAATTGTTTAATATTTTTTTGAATATTACCTGAACAAATCAGAAGTCAACTTATTCTTGGTAACATAATTATCGCATATCTCTATGATAAAGTTGCAGTCATCTTATTAATTACAATTAATATGATAGGCAATACCTACTAGTCAACTTAAATATTCATATTAGCATTTAAACTACAGTTCATCACTAATAATTACACTAGTCTTCCCTAAACCTCATCGTCTTCTTAAAAAATCCTCTTTCTTCTACTATCTCTTTTCATCACCACACAGATTGTTTGTTTACCTGCAATCCGGACAACGTGATAAGTTCACCTTCCACCTGAAGTTGTACATTTGGAAGTTTCTTAAGGTAAATATGGAAGGTTGTTGTGGATTGGAATATGATTAAGGTTCTTAACATCAAGGTTTGTGGATCTTTGTTTTTAATGCTTTTTTAAGGGGATGACTATATGTAGATTTTTAGGGATGTAGCTATATTGAACAGTGAAAAAAAGATATATTTACTACATGTTGATGGTGAACATGATGGGTCAGGGACTCAGGGGATGAACAATGGTGGTTTCTTAATTTTAAAAAAACACTCTAGAAATAAAAAAATACTCACAGTGATGATTTCTAGAGCGGTTTCTTAATAAGAAACCGATCTAGCAACTGGTGTGGGAACGTTTGTTGAATTGATGCGCATATGCTCGGGGCTGCTGGGAGCGGCCTTTTTTTACCAATACTGGGACACGTGTCCCACTACATTCAGCTTATTTTTTTTGTTCACTAGAGGGACACGTGACACCCTCTGATTGGGCCACGTGTCCCAACCTTTATTTTTTATATAAAAAATCTATTTTTTTATAAAACTGTAAAAATTATTTAAAAATCTGTAAAAAAAATTAAAATTCTGGGAAAAAATTATTCACGAAATATTAAATAATTTATTACAAAAAAAGAAAATTTAAAAATAAAAATATGTTATTAAATTTCACATTCAAATTATTTTGTGTGGACAAATTTAGTTTAATTAAATCTTAATGGTAAAATTAATGAATATGACAGATAAAATCAAGTGTGGTCTATGAATAGTAGAAAGTGATTTCTTGTCATTGTGAAGAAGGAAATGAATGGTTACTTAAGTAAGGTGGAAGAGAGAAAATGAGAAAAATAATATATTTAATTGGTAAGAAACCGGTAGCAATTTATATCATTGCCCTCAAGTTAGCTTTGTGGTATGGATTGTTTTTGTACGATGTGCATTTGTACTTTAATGGTTATTTTAAGTCTTCTTTAGCGTTTTATAACTACAATTGTGTCCTATTGTTAATCTGTAGTTAAGGAATATATATATATATAACTTGTAATTGTAATTAGATTTTTTTCTTTTCTGTATAGGTCTTTTGTACCTCTATATAATGTACCCCAAGTCATGAATACAAACACACATTATAATTACCCTTAGTTTTCTACATGGAAACAGAGCAAGAAATCCTGAAACCTAAATCCCTAAACATTTCATCCTAAATTTTGTCCTAAATTTTCTGTAATCACTGTCGTCGTCCATGCGTGATCTCCACGAATCATCGTAAACCACTAGCTCGCCCCTAGGCTGCCGTTATTCTGCTTTCCGATCAGTCTTTGTCGTCGAGCCAAGCTTCTCCGGCGTTAAAATTGCTTCAGTTTCCATCGCTACTCCAGCTTCTTCGCAACGTTTAGATTGTAGTCGGCGTCAACCTACCAATGCTCTATGGTCACGCTTAGATTGTCATCGGCGTCAACGACCGAGCCCTCATTTTTGGTGAGTTCATTCGACTCCGTCTGGTAACCCGCTTAAGAAGACAAAACGCACGTGAGATCTATGCACGCGACCTTCCAGAAAGCGCTTGAAGTTATGCGCGTTTGACAGAAGTGTTTCCACGTGTGATTGCAGAGGCCTTTCTTATTCCACGCGTGTGGTTACACGCGCCTGATCCACTTTTTGCCATTTTCACATGTTGGTTGCTCTCTCTCCTTGGGAAGTTTGTTTAATATATCAAATAACACAAATAAATTGTGTTGTGGCCATTTTCGCAGCGGCTTCCCCTCACTATCATGATTTATGTCTGTGACCTTCGACTCCCCTGCCCGATCTAATTTTGGCCCTTCTCTGTTTGACGACCAATGGAGTATGGCCCTTAGTTTATTTAATCAGTTAAATTACCTTTCTGACAATGGGTCAGGTATGCATATTTTACCTTAGATTCTTGATTCGGGAGGCTCATATCACATGACTTTGACAAAGGTTCTCTGATTGACATTACTCTTGCTACCTATTCTATTAATGTTCTACTGCCTGATGGATATTTGTCATCTGCTGCACAATATGGTTCTTTGCATTTTGGAGATATCACTCTTACTCATGTGCTTTATATACCTACAC
>JAULKK010002140.1:0-10553 GCA_032355705.1 Rubia peregrina
TGTCAGTGATAAACTTTCTTCGAGCGTTTTATATTCAAAGTGCACAGAGAAAAAGATTAATTCAATTCTTTTGGACAGAGCGTAACTCTAGATAGCTATGTGTTTAATTAATGCACCATTAATACCATTAATTTCTACAATGTCATTAACTCTAGATAACTATGCGTTTAATTTCGGGGTCCTTGTTTGTATTTTGTCACGTGTATGTTAATCGAAGCATTTTTAGCCGGATAAACTGCTTGTTCCCATCAAAACCGTCATTGATGGAAATGTTTGAAAATATAACCATTTATATTAATCGAATTGGCAAAGACTTACATTTGAATGATCTTACAATTTGATATGAAATGGTCTCATCTACATAAGCTACAACAAAAGAGCATAAATTCAGCACTTAAATTTCGTGGTTGCACATTTCGTGGAAGAATTTCAACACTTCCGAATGTGGTTGCACATTTCTCCTTAAATTTTAACACGGGGTTTAGATTCATCATCTATGTCTTCAATGAACCAGGAACACACCCAAGGATAATCACAGCAAATGACATTGGAAACTAAATCAAATAAGGAACTAAATCAATCCTAGCAGTCACCCAAAATGAGCCAAATGCAACATCTGCTGCTAAATAGCCTCACAATACACTTACATAATCCCTTTCCATCAAAAGCTGTATCACAAAAATTACTCAGAGCTAGTAAAAAATTCATACATAATCCCCATCATTCTTAGTTCTTTCCAGCTGACTTTTCCTTGAGCTTCTGCATCTTCAAAACCTTCTTCACGATCTTCTATTCTTCTTCGAGGAAAGCCCTGATAATCCTATATCATAGGGGAAAAACAGTTAAAATTTAAGGCATACACTACATTTAACTTGATAGATAACCAGCATAAATAGAATCAGAACCAAAAATGTACCAATACTAACCTTTCTCTCACAGCACTTCCAGACAATACGACGAAACATTAAAAACAACAGCATTCAGGAAACATTGCCTTATAAAATTAATGTAGTCATTCCAAAACAGGGAAAAGAACCAAGATACTTCAAATAAAGAATGAATCGCACCATGCTCTCATTAACAGATAAGCCATAGACTGACAGAGCATGAAAGACATAAGAAAGTTCTTCTGTCGTACTCCCAAATACTATCTCCTTACAGGTGCTCAATAATCATAACCCAATCATTAACTACAACCATCACACAACTAATACAATCACTAATACAACTAATACAAGAAACATGGAAAATCCAATATTCATAACCCAATCATTAACTAAAACCATTACACAACTAATACTACTCATCAGATTCAGCTGTGAATGTGATACATTATAGTGATAGATACAACAGCAAGAAGCAGCATTCATACTTGCAATACCATACTATTACTGGTTGTTTCTCTTCCGGGCTATCACCCTCTCCCTCTCCCTCAGTTCCTCGGGTGATGGCGGCCGTGTTCCTTCAGGTGCGTACACGACATATTGGCGCTTTTGAAGGAAGATCAATAAAAACAGTATCAGAAAAATGAAATAGACATTATGCAAAGAGGAAAAGATGATCACCACCTAATTAACAATGAGTAAATGATGAAAGCTACAGAGGCAATTACAAGGAGAATGAAAGGTATCCTTTTGAAGACAAGAATGAGTCAAAAATGAGGGGAAGAGAACCATAGCCATATCAACAGATGATTTATCCCCATAACAAAAGAAAGCAACGTAACTTAACTCAAAAGTTGCATTTCTTAATTAATGCAGTGGCCAAGCAAATTTCAGCAAGACATTTCATTTTAACATAGTATCAGAAATATTTCATCGATAGTGCTGGATTCATAAACAACTAGTACTCTACTAAACACATAAAGGGCCTCAAAAACAAAGTTGAATAGAACATCTGGCCATTTACATGCATACACGCATACAATATTCATGATAACGTAGGACAACCCTAGATCAAACAGTAGAAAATTACGCTCACCACTCGATTGACTCAAAAACCAGGAATCAAAACAACTACGGAAGCACTCAATTCAGCGCATATACAAACAGTACGAGGCAATACCAAAAAGACTCCTTTTTTTTAACCAAAAGAGAGTTCTTTCACTCTCATACAACATCTAAAAGCACATGAAAAGATGAACAAAAGAGAGTTCTGGCACTGATAAATGATCGTAGGTGGGGAACCTGCGCCACTACTCCACAGGAGCCTGATTCGCCTTGCTGGTTGCATTTTCATTGCTGACCAGCGTGGCGTTTTTAATTTTCAAGACATCTAGAGTCCCCACATACTTCTGCACTCTAGTCACCTTCATTATCCAAGAGCTTTCATTAATCCAAGATTCCTAACTCGAGTAACTAAGCTCAAACACACACATAAAGCTAACAACTTTAAAGTTCAACAGTACCTGCATTTTCCTCTGCAATTTGATATCCCCGTCTGCAACAATACTATCTAACTTAAGCAGCTGGTTCATCAACATCTCAATCAGATTCAGCAGATCCTTCTCGGCAACTCTCCCGCCTCTAGAAATGACAGAGTCATACGCAGACACCTGCTCCATAAAAAAAAGAATCTTAGCTCTACACATTCAAAATCCCCATTCTTACATAATTTCTTACAGCTAAACTGAAGAATCACATTGAAGTTAAGTCTATCAGAACAGAAATAGAACATGAGTTCCACACAATCGACAATTCAAACTGTAACAATTATACTACTCCTAAGAATCCAGAACATATGAAATCAACAACAGATCAAACATATACCTGCCCACCAAGCCTATCAACAAAAGATCAAACATATAACTGCCCGGTGGGCCCTGTCAACATCTTCAACTCCCCTACTCAGACAAAATCACATAAACCAAAACAAACAAAAAACACACTGTAATGAAAAATGTGCAGAACAGAGAACTAACTCACCGAAGGTTGCTAGAGAGCTGATGTTGATTTCATGGTAGACCCCGCCGTACTTGACCCGGACCCGAATCGGAGGCGGAAGGGGTTTCTCGAGTGGGTTCACAATTTGATGGGTCGAACCCTCACTTCCCAGCCGCGGTAAAGGATACGCACGCCGGTCTTGGCTTTGCACGGGCCGGAGATGGAGGCGGACAAGCGGGGGGCAGTGATGGCTTACCACGGCTCCGACGGCTTCGCACGGCCTGAGATCGACGCGGAGAGAACAGGTTTTGGGCCGGAGAAGCGGGCGCCCAAAGAGGATGAAATAATGGAGCGGAGATCGGCGACAGAAGAAGGCGGGAAGAGGGAGAGGGAGAAGGAGAAGGGAGAGGTCGAGTGGAATCGGGGTGGAGCTCGGCGGAGGAACGATAGGAGAGGCGGGTCTGATTTCTGAAACAGAGAAAGGGAGAAGACTCAGCAGTCAGGGACCAAACCCATAATTTCATAAAACTTACGGGATCAAAAAACACTTCACAACAAAGGGGTAAGATAGACATTACACCTTAAAAATGGGGCTGCAAGGAGTAATATTGGGGCTGCAAGGAGCAGCTCCGATAATGAATGGTCAGAAAAAAGAGTAGGCTGGAGTGACGACTCAGGCGGACGAAATAAAGAAATCTGGCTGGCGAAGATCCAAAACGCAGATCCGATGGGAGTGATGTTTGCTGGAGTTGGTAGTTTTTCCAGAGTGATTTCCAGCATGCCACTGGAGCTCTGGTGGATACCACCAACGGGCCGGCGAATTACATTCCGGTAAAGTCAACAACCGCCAGTGATCAACAGTTCCCGAAGGTCAACAGATACTGACGGTCAACAACAGCCTGTGGCGTTATGAACAATGGCGGAAAAGTGGTGAAAGACGGTTACGGTGTCTCTCCATCTTGGGCCCTACCTGAAATTCAGCCCTACCTGAAATTCAGCCTTAAATCACATTCAGCGTAATCTCTACTCTTACCCAACCCTAAAATCTATCCCCGCCCCATATGTTGTCTTGTCACTCAATAAAATTATTCGTGATCGGCTATAGCCACCGCAGCCTCGTGGTGACTGTGATGGAGAGTAGACTAGAAATAGTGAATGACCTTGTCGTAGTGGTGTTAGGTTGCAGGCAACAGTTAAAATAGGTTATCCCGTGGTGGAAGGTATATGGTTTGGCCTACTGAAAAATATGGGTCTTTCTGTAGTAACATGTATTCGTCGAACAGAGTTTTTGGCGCACAACGGAGTTCTCACTGGTTGTAGTACCACATCTAGAGCAAGTCCGGAGAATAATACTCTTAAGGCGATACACGCTTCTGGGCTAGAGTAGATTTGTGATATGGCGTGACTTCCCTGAATGATGTTAGGGCTTAGGTTAACTTTTAGTTTGTTTTAAGCTTTTATTTCTAGGTCTGAAGTTGGTACTCTTGCGACTCCGATGAGATTTGGATTATATCCCTCCACGGTGATTGGAGAAATCCAGCTACAACCTCCCAAAAGGTTCTCATCATAACTACAGAGTTGTCACAATCCGGTGAGGATAAATATGGCTTACACTGAATAACATGAAGGCATGCAGTACCAGACTGCTCCAACCAAAACAGACATGTTCTCGACTACTTCAACGAACATCTTCTTCCGCAGATTGGAGAAATCCAGCAACAGCCTCTCCAAAACTATAGAGCTAAAGCAACCCGGTGAAAATGAATATTGAAGGCACACTCGAGTTACAGAGATTGCTAATATGGCACAGGAGCCTAATGATAGGTTCTTTTGTGGGAGGCTCACCCCACAGTGTGTGAGCCCAGAGAGTTTAAAAGGTTTTATCAGATTAGTTATAGTTGTTATTTAGGGGTTGTGAGACCTAAACCTGGCGCAAACATGTAACGATCTTGCAGTTAATAAGAATGAGAACGACTCTTTGTTTTAAAAAAGGTATAATTGATAAACTGTTTGTCAAATTACCTACTAATAATATGCTTGATAATAAATTAATAATGTTGTATTGTAAATTGTATAGTATATGTTAGAAGTTAACTTTCCATTTGTAAGAAACTTAATTAAATTTAGAGGTTAAGTATCAAAAAAAACCTTAGGGGTAAGTAAACTTGGATCTTCTATATACTCCCTGTGTTTCACTGGAATTGTCATGGTAGCTCTAGCTTATTGGATTAATTTTATGGGTAGGAAGTGACTTAAATGTGTTTTTTTTACTGATGGCTGCGAAATTACTGTTCATAAATGGGCTTCGGCCCCCAAAAATTAACTTAGTCATTCCCCCCCTAAAAAATACTCAGTAAAATGGAGGGAATTTTCCCTCTTCTTTTCAAAGCTTACACAAACCTGCTAGTTTCTATAAAAACCAACGAAAGAAGCCCATAAAAAATTACAAGTTATAAACCTGAGTATTCCTTCTTTACAAAAGCACCAGAAATCTCTCCATTCTTCTACATACAAACTGAGTCAAAAACTACAATATTTTCCATCTGAACTTCATTGCTGGAATGGAGGAAGGTTCACCAGCATCTCGTCGCTTCACGAACATCGAGCGTCATGAAATTGGTGAATTTCTTCTTCAACACCAGCAGCAAGGGAAGATTGCCCACAACCGACGTATAGATGTTGCTCAATGATGGAATACCTCGATCCACATGGTTAGCCGTATTAATGCCTTGCAAAAATTACAGCAAACTCAAGGACTACGACAAAATTTAAGCTGCAAGCACAAGAGGAATGCAGGATAAAGAGGTTTGCATATCAACAAGAGACTCGCAAGGGCCCTCTGAAACTGCGCACAACACAAAGAGACTATGCGGTTGTATTGGGTGTTATCCTATCAGCCATGTATCAATGGATCAAAGAGGGTGCCATTCGCAGTCACTCAGGTGCCATAAATCCAAGAATCTCATAAATTAATCAACTGCACATGTTATACTGCTCGATTTCTCATTTAAAGCATGACACAAGTGTAGGAAAAACCAGTTTTATGGACAACTCATACAAGTAACAGAGAATGTTTTTGCTGAACTACAGACACAAACATTGAACAAAGTATTCCTAACTCTACAAAGTGTTATGGTGGAGATCATGAAATGCAAGGGTTCTAATCGTTACAAACTACTACACATGAAGAAGGAGGCACTACGAGTTGGAGTGTTACCGAAGAACATAGAAGTTGACACTCAATTAGTGAAAGATAGCCTACAACACTTGATAGATGCAAGCAAGGCAAGTGGGCTAGAATACATTATTCAACAACTAGTGATGTAGAATGCAAGGTGTATTCAGATTTTGGTTTTTGAGTAGGTTGGATTGGGTAGAAGTTAGTTGTTATTGATACAAACATGGGGCTAGGTTTTGTTAGCATGTTTGTAATCCAACCCATTATGTAATCAAGAACTGAGCAAAGTTTTATCTTTCATTTACATTGTCTATATTTCAAAAATTCAGCAAATGTAACCACCAGTCAATTTTTTTTTACATTAAGCCGGTAAGATAAGTAAACCAGCAACCATCAGACCATAAAAAACATATACATATATGCCAAAATCAGTCACAGCACACATAATTAAGGTAATGGGTGGTGGAAGATCAGAATATTGTATGCCAAACTATATCATACAGAATTATTTGTAAATGGACAATGTTTTGTTGCACTAAAACTCAATCATATGATCATCAGGTAAAGGGTAGAAGTGTAAGACCAAAGGATACCAATAATTGTACCGCTTCTACAACACCCCACCCTCTCACTTATACATGTTAGACGAGTTGCTAGTGTCAAAAAAACATCGTCAATTATAAACAAATAATCTCTCATCTTACAGCACACAAGTTTCTTCATTGCATGGCTAATTTTAAATACAACTTGTGTCATACTTTATCATTATCGAGGCAACGTGTAAGATATAAGGGCACAGGTTTCAAGCAACTCATGGGTCGCAAGTCAAGGCACTACAATCAAACACGTCACTGGAAGATTATAATTTACAGAGATTTCATCACAGATTAATATAAGGAAGAAATAACAGATTAGATTGCGGCACAGACACTTAACCACAACAATCAACCAAGTATGGGGATTGAACTATTCAACCCTTTGCATAAGTACAACAACACCATATATAAAGAAAACACGGCTGAAGTAGAAGAGGTGTCACCCGGATGAAAATCGATCCATTTGGACACAAGTCCTTGATATGATTTATATATAATTTTTAAAGGGGCTAGTGTGCGTTGGTGATGAAATCCAACGCTCAAATTATTACTTTCCATTACCCTACTTTTGAATTGGTTTTTCCCTCTAAATAAATCTGCGCATGTTAAAAAAAACCTTTTAGGTAAGATGATGAAGGTCAGTAAATGTAAAAACAACAAAATGAGTACCAGTCCATTACTTTCATTCCTCGCAGGAACAAGACAAGTGTAGAAAAATCTTTTGCCACCACAATATAGACATGGACAAGTGTGGTTCATCGTTCAGTACTAGAAGCAAATAAAACTAAGATCAGTACCAATTCAAGAACAAGTTCAGTAACAAATTTAATGTTACAATCACAAGTAATAACTAAGTTCAGAATACATTGTTACAGAATACATTTACTTTGTTGTTTACGGAATCTAAAAATGAGTATCAGACCCTTGTGTCATGCTTTATTTGCAGAGATATGTAATGAGTTGATTACTTTGTAATGACAGTTACTCGGGCTATAACTAATAGTTGTATCCATGCAACCTAGGCTATAACTGACTGCTGAATGTATGGGTGTCAAAAGATCCGTAATCCGCGGGTCAAGCGAGTTATCTAATTTTAAACTCGTATAGGTATTGATAAAATGGGTAATGGGTCAAAATGGTAGTTGAAAAATATGGGTTGAACGGGTTGGGTTTGTGGGTTAATCACGGGTTTACCCTTATGGGTTAAAACCCACGTGTTTACCCATGTGAGTTGGTATATAAACTCATATGGGTCAATATATGGGTTGAAACCCGTGGGTTTACCCATATGGATTGGTATATAAACTCATATGGTCAATATATAGGTTGAAACCTGCGGGTTTTCCCATATGGGTTGATACATAAATCCATATGGATTTATATATGGGTTGAAACCCACGGGTTTACCCATTTAGACCCGTGAGTTGAATGACTTTCAACCCGTAGGTTGAGCAGGTTTCAACTCGGCCCATTTTGACCTGACCTATTTTTTACCCATCATAAAATGGGTCAAAATGGGTCATACCCATATTTTTTAGTTACCCATTTTACTCAACCGTATTTGACCCATCCGCCCATTTGACACTCCTAACTAAATGGATTGGAGAAATGTGTTTTAGTGCTTGATTTGGTCTTTAGTTCTCCCTCTTAATAAAGATGGGCTCATGTGCAAAAACATGTTTAGTGAGAAGGAAATCATTTAAAGCGTAGATTCCACCATTTGTCCTTCTGGTAATGCATATTCACAGTTGGTAACTGACTTTATACACTCTAAAGCAGAATATATTTTGTGTGTCATTACTTTTTATGAGAAATGAGCATTTTTGTATATCTAGTAAAACGGTGTTCATCATTCTTTGTTTTTTATTCAAATACGAAACCCTTATGGGAAAATAAACATGGACAAGGACTTATTTCAGCCAACGTAATTTAAAAAACAACAAAAATGCCAGGAATATAAAATTTTACCTTATTTCTTGCAAAAGATGCCCCAGTGCCATATTTCAATTTCACTGGGAACGCTGTTATTTGGATCGTTCAGGAACGATCTCAGTAGTGTCTTGTGTGCTAAAGGGTGAACGGCTGACATATCAACTCTAACACCATGGACCAGGTAAACTCCCTCAGATGATGGTGGTTGCTCTGGTAATGTAACAACGCCCTCCTCCCTGTCGGCAACGGCATCGTTCGAGTCAGATGAGTATGTGTCGGCACATGTCGCATTTCCATCGGGTGTATTGAACAGCCTGAGATCGGATCTGTAATGAGCCGGCCCAAACTTATGGTCGGTAGTGCTTCGGCACCGTGAGACTAGCTGGATCGACACCGCAGCGCACCGAATTGTCACCGGGGGAGGACCAACGGAAACGCAAGTATGCAAGGCCAATTCGACTTCATCATCGAGCATGTCGACCTGTAGATCGGTTTCAGGGACAATAGTGTCGTCACTATAACTATGAATGGGGTATTGGGTTTCAGATTCGCCAGGAAACTCCATAAGAACGAGCAAGAATTAAAAGATATAAGGTCGGAAGTTTTTCGTCTGCCAGGCTTGAGAGAGAGGGTAATGGCTGCGAGGAAGAGGAAGTGAGATAGATTAGGGTTAGAAATTTATATGGAGGCTTGAGAGAAGAGGTAGGGTTTCTAAAGTCGAGTTTTAAATTGGGTCTTTTCTTCATTTATGATTTGAACAACCCAATTCTTGTTCTTATATTTTCACCCAGTGAAAAAAATGGAGGGAGGGATTATGAAATTAGTTAGGTCACCTCACCTAATTAAGCTCCATTTTAGGAGAGATTTAGTGTCCTTTCAATAGGTTATAATTCAGAATTCACAAGGACGTAATGGGTGATATTAATTTGGTCACTTTCCCTTTTTGGCATTTTCACAAAGTGTGCCACAATAAAAAAACACACACTCATTTATAGTAAGTGTGTCACATCCAGCAAAAGCGGAGGGAGTAGTTAGGAGTTTGAGTTTAAACGAGTACACTTTTTTGTTCTAATTTAAGGCCTTCTTTCTCGATCCCTTCTCTTCCCCGATTTTGTGCCAGCTTTTTTTCCCGTCACTTTTGCTACTGCGTCACAATACTGCCTCTCTTCTGCTGCGTCACAATATCTCACATCATGGGAAGCCTTCCAGAGCTACCAGATGAACTCATTTACAAAATAGTTTCTCACCTTAGCCTCACTGATAAAGAAGCAATTTGATTAAGTCTCGTGTCCAAGGATTTCTCTACCGCATTGCGGAGCCGCCGCATCCTCCTATTCGATCACAGGGTGAACGATGAAGGATACAGACAAGAAATCAATTCTCTGCACTCCACTCTCACAAAGTACCTTCAGCAAAACATCGATCTGGACAAGTTCTCGTTCCAAATTACAGGCGATCAATCCGAATCCAGTGTTCAAAATGAATGCATCAACATGGCCACCAGATTAAGTCCCAAGATCCTTATTCTAAGGTTATTGTCTTATTCTGATTTAGGACGAATACATCTTTCCCTACCGCAATCTGTTTTTGGAGCTGAATCAGTGGTGGAGCTGAGTTTGCAGAAATGTCATCTGCGACCAGAGGGAATGATACTGTGGTCTAACCTCAAACGGCTTCGTCTTGAACACGTGTACATGATGGATGTGGTGTTTGAGAAGATGATGAGGAGGTCTCCATTACTTGAAATCTTGCAGATTTATCGGTGTTACGGACACTCCTTCAGCTTATCTTTCAAACATTCTTGCCCAAATCTCAAGATTTTGTCACTCCACGGTAACTACCCATATGACGGTTTTTTGACCGGCTTGGAACATAAATTTCCCCTGCTCCAAGTCTTACGTGTTGATCTTAACAGCGAGATGCGAAGAATAAATATATGGAGCCGGTCTCTTAAGGAAATACAGC